>JAPYZP010000887.1:0-38624 GCA_030522985.1 Torymus sinensis | reverse complement strand
AAAAAAATCACTACAAGTGAGTTGATACAAAATTGAATGACAGTATTCAAAAAATCTCTTTACTCCATATATTCTTTTTGTTTTTAGGTAAATTAAAGCCTAAAATTGACGTATTGTTCGCCGACGATTTATCAGGCCATGCAATCACATTTCCAAAGCTCCTTTTACATGCGCAAAAGTGAAAAGACTCAAGCAGAAAAGCTGCCTTTCAATGAAAAGTGGAGTTGCATGATGCTCTACTTTGTACCACACGCTGCACCGCGAACTATAAAGACAAGGGGCAAAAATCGAATACTACGCAGAAACTCGCGCGATCTTTCTTATATATAAATGTAATCACTTATCGCTGAGCAAAGCAATATAATAATTTGGATCAAGTTAAACAAGTACTAGGTTCTAAAAATAATTCTAATATTCAATCCAAGAATTCATCAAGTCCTGGCATACTCTGTATAACGCATTTTATTTTGTTTAAGAGCGGCTTCGATTCATTGGTAAGGTACAGGACTCAAGACTAGAGACGTGAATTCAAATCTTGCAGCCATATGGCTAACAATTTTTAGAGCCTTCCTAAATTGAGATAAAGGAGGGGAAAGAGAGAAAGAAAGCCTCGAGGTGCTTTTATCCAGGGTACAATGTGATTCTTCTTAGGAGACCCTCCACCGTATTTTGTCATATGATGGAATCTCCGTGATATGGGCCTCAGAGGCTGATAGCCTTTTGGCCTAATTATAGTTGGCTCTGTACAGTTAAACCAAACCTTGGATGGCCATGTCAGATGGCGTACTGGCCACAGTCTGCCCCAAGATCTCTTCTTTACCGACTGAGCCCTATAGTGAGTTTTGTTGAGTTTCACATGGCCTTAACAATACCACCTATGGCTTTGAATGTCGTAAATGCGAGAGTACTTCACATCTACCTTTAGTAAAGAGCACAACTTTTAGAGTGTCCACAAAGTCTAGTACGAGTAACGAACTATTGCAGAGAAGATGGTAGGCCATCAGCTAAAGTATTGAGGAAACTTCCATTCTTGCGCAAAGTCCGAACTGACCGCCCAAGCGGTTAATTTATGAACCCGACCTTGCAGGGAAATTACTGCCATCATCCAACATCGTCGCTATCAGGCGAACAGGAACATGATGGAGCGATATTTCAGACAACTGTGCGCCTACAGCGGCTTTCTAATAGAGCACCTCCAGGGCATAGAGAGCGATACTACCAATGCTTCTGAGGATACCCCCTTCGATTGGCTATCTCCGTAGCTGCGTGACATATTTCCACCCGGCTTATTCCCTAGTATAGCAGAAACCCTCCAAGTGTAGCTGAATCTCACGTAGGTCAGGCGTAGAGGCTATGAAGTATTGGAATCGAGAAGCATATGTCAACAGAATCTTGGGAGCTTTCGGGAATACTTGACAGCCAGTCAGAGTTCATTGTGAGACCGATCAAAATAGATATTAGGATATACAAAGGGGTCTTTAGCGATTTTACTAGAGTCAGATATTCTACCGAATGCATCATTTCTAGCCATTTCCCACAATATCTTTATAGTGATCTTTAATCTTTTTCTCTGGTGTGAAAGAATCCTGAAACATTTGTCAACATTGAAAATTGTCTTCACCCGAAAAAAGTCTCGGGCCTCTGAAACAAGAGACTTCAGGCCGATCTCCAACTCTGATGCACACTGAAATTCCATACAAACTTCTAGCATAAAATATAAATGCTGCCATCAAGATGGATTATTAGCAGAAAGCGATTCGAGGCGGGATGGATGTCTGTCTCAATGAAACTACGCTTTTCGATGTCCTCTTACGAAGCCGCTAGCTACAATTGAAGTCTGCTTATATCGCAACATTGGATATGAAATAGCTGACAAGCATCAAACCAAGCATGATCATGCTAGCTCTCGACGCAGTTCGTGTATCATACCAGGTCATCTGCTACGACAAGAATCTTGACGCCAGTAGAACTACTATGCTGTTAACGATTTATTCATAGGCTATTCCTATATATGTACCAGAGACTGAAGGAGGGCTTCTGATTTCCCCTATGCTGAATTCCTACTTTATTCTAACGACCACCTGCTAAAATTTAAACCTAGACATCAAATCGCCGCTAAGGAATAAGAAGGCTAACTCGGATGCATTCGAAAAGATGCTATCTGGGAATCCCATTAAAAAAGATCCTAACTTGGAAGCCGCTTCGAAAAGATCATATCTGGGCGACAAAATGCAGAATATCATGAACCTACCTTATCAAGAAAATAAGCCAATGTACGCAATGACCATTTAAGAAGTGCCCACTACAATTCAAAGGACAGCGAGTAAGAGTGAACTGCTTTTTTGGATGTATCAGTCGAAGGCACACATGTTTAGAATAAACAGAGAAGACGCTGTCCCATCTATCTGTGTCGTAATCCCCGAAGTCAAGGCGTCCCATTGCAAGATGAATTGTACTATCACATGTAAGAGGACCTTCAAAAACGTAACAGCGTAGTGAAAATCGGCTCACGCGAGTTAACGAACCCTGACATCCAAAAGGTTATTGATTAAGAAACATTAATCAACTATAACATTAAGCATTTACAAGTTATCCTGTCCTGGAGACGTATCTGGTACAAATCGTTCACATCAGATTCTAGCATTGGGGCTATTAACAGAAAAAGTCTTACTACCATTATCATCTGAGTTATCCTTAATGGTAGCACCATTCATAGAGACTTCAATCAGTAAACAGCAGCGCCGATATAATATTATACGAAGGAAGAAATTCCATTCAAAATCCGGTTTCATCTGCATATAGGTAGACGTCACTCTAAACATGTTTATACGCATACGGTCTTGTGATACATTTGCAAATTGCAAATAAAGAGTAGTTTGTTTCGGGTGCTTTGTTAGCTAGCCATATCTCACCGCATTATCAACTTCTATTTCAAGCCTAACGCAACACAATCAACTTTTTTAAATTTCACATATAAAAGTACTGCTTCTTTTCTTTGGCGGTCTTCATGAATCCCAAGAGTCTCTTACACCACAGAGAACTAGTCGGTTATAGGCTACCAGCACCCACACCCTCTCGTTGCTGAGTAAATATGGGCGTGTAAATGCATGCGCTCAGTCGGCGATAGATGATGCTACAATTGTGCGCGAGAAGCACTGTCACCGCGTGCGAGTATAGGCGAGAGCAAGCACATACGGGGATGAAGGCTTTAAAGCACGTGGAATCCTCTTTGTCTCTATGTCACGCGCACCGGTAAAACAAAGGCTCATTGCCAGTGTGCATACGCACGTCATGCAGATTCGCTTTCAGCAATGAACCAACACATTACCGAATACGCACTGTATTAATCTATTGGTCATTTTGAGTCTACCTATATAAAAATGCATATGAAATTTGCAAATTCAGCTATTAAACAAAGACAACTAATTAAAAATACGAAGATGTCGCGTTTGACGGTGAGAGCATGTAGGAGATAGAAGTCTTTTGGACTGACCGCCAAACTAAACAGGCAAACAGCGATTTGTACTTGCGCAAAATCATATAGAAGAGTGTAAATTGACATACATTAGAAAAATAAGTAAAAATAAATAAATCTGAATAAGTGAAAAGTCGTTCTCTCGTGAGAATAAGTGAAAAAATCTACTAATACTAGTATGCACTTATTGAAGTAGTGGAAAAAAATTGACTGCGTAATAAGTGAATATTCGCTGGAAAATTAGTCATTTTTTAATTTTAATTCTCTGTCAAAAGAATTCAAATTGATATTATTAGATTTTTACAAGAAGAGTGAACTATAAAAGTTCGTCAAAAAAATTTTATTTGAATAGCCGATTCGTAACGGAAAACGATAAATAGTAGGCAGGTAAGCAAAAAACTAAGAACGGAAAAGGCTGTAAGAGGAAAAGAGAGAGAGAGAGAGAGAGAGAGAGAGAGAGAGAGAGAGAGAGAGAGAGAGAGAGAGAGAGAGAGAGAGAGAGAGAGCGGGGGTTGAAGGGATTGGAACGATGCCAGGCTCAATTTTGAGCAGCATTCGAGCGCGTGTACAGTGCCCTTTAGCCCTCTTTAGTCATCGTACAACGCTCTCCAGCCCGGCCGCTTCTCTCCCACTCTCTCTCTCTCTCTCTTCCTCTCTCTCTCTCTCTCTCTCTCTCTCTCTTCCTCTTCCTCCTTTCTCGTCCTATGTCTCATCTGCTACGGAGGGAGCCGGAAATCTTGTTGAAGGACTTGTTTCCCCGCTATCTCGTCAATATCGAGTACTTTGACCAACATCCTATTTGGACGTGATATGCGAGAACTTATGCTCACGTCGGCGCTGCTCTCATTGGAACAGTTTTCATGTGGAAGTCTGTATACGGAGAATATTCGAAACTGTATATAATTTCATAATTACTGAAGTTTTCATATTTGCTCATCCACTATTGATTAACTTATTAGGAACACGAATTTATTGAAATGCTTCTGGATAAAAACAAAATTTAAATGCGAAAAGATAATTTGTAAGAATCTCGATATTGATTCTCACATCCCCTGAGAAAACAATGTTTCAAGTACACTTCATTACTAAATTCAATAGCACGTACAATATTATGGTTTAAGGGTAATTAATTTGTTTAAATTTAGAGTATAATTTTGTATTTTATTTCCTTGTAATGGGTGAATCCGTGTTAAAATTAAAACAGTACCCCCTAGGTCTTACAGTGCATTCCTTAATGTATCAAAAACAGTTTTAGCACGCGATAACGACAGCGACTGATCAGACGGAAATTCACCATTAAATTCGTCGATGCGGCAAACGCCATCATACGTAAGCGCAAAAGCGCAAGCACGCGCGACCGCCCGCTGCCGCCCGGCTCTCTTGGTCAATCTGATTTGCAGGGCGTCAAGCGTGACTAATGCGAGGAATACTATCTGGGCTCAATTGATTGAACAACTAGCCCCCCCCCTCCCCCTTCTCTCTGCCGCCGAACGTTAATCACTTCAAAGTGCATTTATTCTCAACAGCGATCGTGATTCCATAAACACTCCCTGACAAATTGTCACAGCGAGTAGTCCGTGTCTTTGGTACTGGTTTCTACTAACGTGTTCGATTAATTAATGAGTAAGGAAATCGATAAATTTTTTTTCGTAAGCTTATAAAAGCGTATTTACATAGTAGACATGTGCAAATATATTGAGGGGATAAAGTATCAGTGGCTGAATACTTTTAAAACAGTAACGAACTTGGTAACTTTTTAGGAAAAAACTTACATTTCCTCGTAGAAATGGATCTTAAAAATATGCTCTTAATTGCTTTTTTATTGAACATTTCTTCCACAAACGAATAGCATTAGATATTACCAAATATAAAAATTAATTCGGGAAGCGAAAGAAAGTCAAAAACGAAAAAACGATTTTATTAATAAAATTGCGCAGTGTCAGCTCTCTCGGGTTCATGCCCTTGGGCAGTAACCCGGAGATCGCGCGATATCTCGCTAGTGATATATAATATATATATAGATATATGCGCGCTCTGTACAACCTTTTTTTTCCTTTTTCCTCTGCTTCTCGCGCGTGCGAACATCGCTTGCTCTTGAAGAGCGCGTTTGGCCATATAATTTTGGAACACATTACGAAGAAATTGCGTCACATTTAGATGGGCGATAGCCCGTATATAAATACACCCATCCCCTAGTCAGTCGACAAAATACAGAAAAGATTACATACAAACTTTTTTCTAACAACGAAAAAGCCTATTATGGGGGAGCAAATAATCTCGGGCTATTCGTCAAAGTCGTCGGGGGGCTCAGTGAAATCCGCATAATAAACAGAGCGATGGGCGCAAACGCCGGTCATGTTTGCACCCTCCTCTCGCGAGAGAGAGAGAGACACTGAGGCATCGCGCAATTATCGAAAATTGCCAGTTATTTGTACAGCGAAGCGGCGCTCCGCTGCGCCAGCAATTATGTGGGCATTCATCGCGATTTATAGGCCGTTCGCGCGACTCGATATATGTATGTATATACGAACAAGCGCAAGTACGAAAACACGCACAAATTGATAGATCGCGAGCGCGGCGTACATGAACGCCAACGCGATAATGTATTCTTTCCGCGCGAATTCAATGATGGCGCAATGAGCTGTTCGTTTTATTGACGGTAATACTTTTCGGCGCGACTCTCATTTAGAGCCGCGCGCTCTGTCGCACTATGCTGTATATTATTGTGAGCGCTGACATAAGCGCGAAGCGATTGTGTCCGTCTCCCACTCGCGCAAGCGCGAGCTTTCACGCTCTATACGAGCGATTTCCACGAAACGCACGCGATTCGCTAACTGACGATCGCGTCGCACGACAAGATCGTGAGATCACGAATTCACGTGGTTGTTTTACGTTATTGCACTTTACACGAGAGCATGTCCTTTATTTAATCTCATATTACATTATGGTGTCAATGCATAACTATTTTAGCACACGAATATTATACCCGAAATGTTTATCTTACGTTTATCTTATCCGGCGCGACCGATTACAGAATAAATAGGAAGCGCAATAACATGTAGGTATGAAAATACATTGAACGGAAGGTATCAATTTTGAGTAACGTAATGTAGATACGTTATTACATGTGTGGAGCTGGTCACATTGACTTCCACAAACCTTTTCTTGTCTCACTGCAGCATATTGTTTTACCTTCATTCGAATATATTACACATCTCATTGTAACAATAAGTGATTGATGGTTCAAGGTGAAGATAATAGGTAGCTGATTTGAATGGGTGTTACATTATCTGTGATGTACCATTGTAAAATAAAGTTCAATTTACGTTTAAATTCGACGAGAATCGCCAGTGACATAACATGATCGGCTAATGTTTTCTTACCGGAGAATTTTGCCAATACTACACGTTGAACATCACAAGAGTATTAAAATGCTTAAATATTCAAAACATCTATACGTTCAGCTGGACATTAAGCACTGGTGATTTGCATATCAAAAGGATGGCTGTTAATATTTTTTGCTAGAAAAATACGTTGTGCGTTGAAACGCGCGTTATGTTTGTCTTCATTATTTTGCGAAATAACACTTCTCTACGTATAGGCACATTCGTGAGTGAGCGGGATTTCGGGTAAGAAAAATTAGACGCCCATAAATTACGGCAGACGAAAACGTCAAATTAGCATGACTTTACATATAGTATAGGCAAATGCAAACAGGCGAATGAAAAAAAGTGAAGAAGAGCTGTTCGCGCAGGCACCTCTTCGTCTGACAGGCTAATCGCTCGATTAGTAATCGATATCGAAAATATACCCGGCAAACGGCTCGGAATACCATAACCATTATAATAATCGACCGGACGCGCGCGAACGCGTAAGCCTATTATGGCATGTGAAAGCTCGTGCGTCTTGACGCGACGTCTAACGTCACGCGCATTACACTCAAAGGAAATCAATCGACCGTATATTGGCTAACGCGGAAAAAAAACTTTCTGCGTTGATAGAAACGAGAGGAAAAAAGTTGGTAGAAAACTATTAAACGTTCATTAATTATTAAAGATTAACTCGTGTTCGATAAAAAAAATGGGCATTTCGAATAATCGTCATCGTATATTAATTTGAGATGCCGGAGACTACTTGGATGATTACATACTTACTGATAATTTTGTATTTTTTTATATTCTTTTCTAATTTTTTACTTTTGTCATTTATTTTTTTCGACTATACTGCTCTGGACCTCATTGCGAAGGGGTATGAAATAATTTTCGAAAATTAAAAATCGATTCAAATAATAGAAACTGCGATGTAGGATTTTATAATATCTCCTATACGTTTCCCTAAATATTTCAAATATTTAATATGGCATATCGTAATGATTAATTCAAATTTGTTTATTCATTTAACTTTACGACAATCAACATTTAAATTGATTTAAGTCTTATACGATTTTTCACAACAAACATTCAGCAATGTTCTCTTCGTCATTAGAATTTGCAGGATTCGGCGAGCACAAGTTGCGAGAACTATTTAACCACAAGCACTCTCGCTAACGAACGCAGCATAGAATAAACTCTGTATCTGGCACAATCGCAGTGCGTAGTCTTGCTCCTCGCGCGCGCGCGAGCTTCTACCAGAACACACAGTAGCAGAACGCGCACGGCTAAAGATGATGAATCGCTTTCTCCATCTCCCGCCTTCTCTCTCGCTCTTTCTCTTGGAGCAAATTAATTTATTTTGCAAATACCGCACCCGAGACTGAGAGCGAACGCACACAAGCGCGTAACGGGATTGATTTGCGAGGGCGACGTGCGCAGTAGCCTGATGAAAATCACTATCGATCACAGACGTCATTCATACTCGACCCCGCTTGACCCGGGGAAGATGCAATAGTTGGGTGAGAAAAAAATTTTTTAACAACTTCTACGCATGAGTATACGGGCTTGTTTAATTGCGTATCACTTAAGGATGCGTGAAAATTGTAAAATGCGTATTATATTAGACCTAATTTCTGACACTTTTTATTGAGAAAGAAATACCTTTTCATTACCACTTTTTATGTACTTAATCTATTAACGGTGTTTATTCAAACACATCATTTATCTAAGAATTTCCAATGTATACGTCCTATATTAAAAAACATTTTTATATTCACGAACTATCAGTTATGCAATAGCAAAATGAAATCAATTTTTCGACAGTAACAGAAATATGAAAATTAATTACTGAGTTGCACTAGTATAATAATGTCTTTCACCTGGATTAGACTAAGATAATTTATACAAATACTTTTACGTAAATGAAATCTGTTTTAAAATGTAAAAAATTAATAATTTTGTCGGTTGGTTTTATTAAACTACGATATCTACGTTTTATATTTACAGTGTAGCAAAGTTTTCATAGAGTACGGTGACATATTAGTTACTTTTTTATTTGTACACTGTCAAAAGTTATAGGCAAAAGTTCACTACGTTATAAATTTAAGCAATAATATTTCAGGCACTATCGAGAGACCAAATTCGACAAGTTATAAGTCATATAACTAACAGAATGATTGTTTTTCTGTTTGAATTACTGAATCCACCAGCTACACATATAGACATCAAGAATATTTTTTACCACCTCATATAAAGTAATCATAAACAGAACAAAAAATAGTTGAAAAAATTCAATTATTTTAAGTAAAATATGAATTACATTGCTTTTAAAACTGGTTATGAGTAACTAATGGGATCGACAAAATTATGTCGTGTGTTGTATTTCATTACAAAGCTAAATGGTTTATATATTTTTATTTAGAATAAAAGTTGGTCAATAAAGTGATTTTTCAAGATCAATATATTTATTTGAATAATTCTTTATGAATAGAAGTGTATAGCACTCAAATCAAAACGATAATTATATTTCATTATGTATATCTGAAAGATATGTACAGGTAATATATCTTTGCGACGAAATACCATCAAAAAAGATTGTTGTCTTTACGTGGGTAATTTTAAAATAACAGAAAGCCAGTAATTAAATCCTTAACTCTAAAGTCTCAATGCACTGACTCGACATTTTTACAGTAGGTTTAAAATACAACAGTTCCCAATATGGATTCATCAGAGAATATTTAGCTGGACACCACAGCGACAAAAGTCTGGCATTTCATAAGTAATTCCTTTCATCGATTCCCACGGTTCCATCTCCAGACTGTCCCCTCCACGCTTCCCCCTGTTTAATTTGCACAGAGGCGCGCGATTCTCCCCGTAATCCCGGTACATAATGAAATCACCCGCTGGGGCAAGAAGGAGCGCGCGTCTTCTCGCGTGCCGACGCGGGGATCTCCTCAGAGTTACCGCGCCAAAAGCTAAGACTAACGTGATCACGCGGCTGCCTGAGCGCCCACGTTCTCTTCGCCCAACTTCCGAACGATATAAAGCCAATCGACACCAATAAAAGCCTAATAAAATACGCGTCGACGTATATATATATATATATATATATATATATATATGTATGTGTGTGTGTGTGTGTGTGTGTGTGTGTGTGTGTGTGTGTGTGTGTGTGTGTGTGTGTGTGTGTATTATATATATACGCAGATAGGAACGTGATGGCAGGACCGCAGGCGGTTTCTCCCATTTTCACCCCACAAGGCGGAGGAAAAAAACGCGCTGGAAGGTGTTATATTCCGCAGAGAGCGAGAGGCGAATTCTTGGTTTTTTCTCCTACTCCATTTGTTCATGCTGTTCGTCTTCCTTATATCTCCCTTCTTCTCTCCCTCTTTATCCTCCCTCTCTCTTTCTCTGGCGTGTTTTTACGTAATACTAATACTTCTTCGAGTATTCGTGTGGCTTCGTTTTGTGCGTGTATGCGTGAAAAGAGAGATAGATCCGCGTGCGTACGAACGAGGAATTGTCTACTCGTCGCGTGTAGCGCGGTCTATTTTTTTCCCGCTCTCTGCGGTTCTTTGTAGCCAGTGTGATTAATGATTTTTATGACGGGTAAGATTAAATGTTCCAGGATGCGAGTGCTTCCATTCTATGCCAACTTTTCGGCCGTAAAGTATTCATACTGGCTGAAAGAAGTGCGGCGTTGTCCTTGAATTTCAGAAGGAAATTCACGTTCCCTAAAAACGTTAGGACTACCTAACCAGAAAATACGCGCTATAGCATTGGGCCGGGTTGTTTTTTCTGTGGGTATAGCTCGTATTGTAGCTGGACAATCGAGGTAAGTGAACTCGTATGTTAGAGACCATTTTATACAACTGTGACTTATTTATGCCACTAACTGGCATTATTCATGAAATTAAAATTTTATAACATTTAGTAACTGTGTCAAGAGTAACACATATGCTTCGCTGTTCATTCTTTGCCCTTTTTCAAAAAGAATTAAGCGTTCATTGTAAGGCAGAACATTTTCAAACATAAAATTTTTGTTTTTCGATGCTTTGAGAGTCTTTAGAAAATGAGATTTTCGGCTGAATTTTTGTAAATGGCTTAGGTATCCTCTAGACATTAATTGATTAGAGTTCGAACCAACATTTATAGATAATAATAAATTGGTATTTATACAATATAGAAACAAATAAATATTTATGTGTTTTGGGGCCAATACAAAACTAAGCATGAAGAAAATTAAATTAAAGCTGAGTTTCTGAAACTCGAACTCAATACTTATTTAAGAAAGCTAATACAGTTAATAGTAGTTTTTATTAGCTAAATTTGTTTTTTACCCAAAAAATGATATAATGAGTTATTTCATACATTATGGTATCTATTTTAAGGAATTATGTATTAATATTAAAACCGAATTTTTCTGAATTTTACCCGTCATACAACAATGATCTTTTCATAAAAAAGTATAGACATTAGAAATTTTAAATTTTAAAAAGGAGTCTTTATGTAAAAGCGCACTCGGTGCACAAGTGCCGGTCTTTATACCTCACAGCGGCTGAAATGAAAACTAAAACGATTTAATTACAAAGATTAGAGCGGCTTTAACATGCAAGACTCTGTTGAGTGCAGCGTACAACACCTTCGAAGCACCCATTATGCCTTCCCGCGTATCCATTGCTTCAGCGGAAGAAAAGTATATACACCACCATTTTCTCCGCAATTATGTGGGTCAACGGGTCAGAATGACGAAAATAACTATTTTTCACTCGGGCGACTTTGCCTTTCTTAATAATACCGCAAAATGAATGAAATAAGTTTTCATGTACATAAGTACTGATTCGTAAGCTCTCCTCGACGAATTTATGACATCGAAGAACTATTAAAGCAGAATTAATACAAGTGTTGCGGAATTTCAATTTAATCACCAGCTATTCATTTGTAGCGGCCACGTTGCGTATCGTTTACATTTTCTCGGAAAATAAAAATCGACATGCGTAATTGACGAGAATGCGTCTGCAACGGCACCATGTGGGTAGATTATAATTCGCCTTAAATTGACGTTTACGACGCAAAGTGCATACTCAGACATACGTATACGTGCGTCTACCTGCACATACAGGCGGTCCCTTATTTCATCCGCGGTCCTTCAGAGAACGAGGGATACGGAGCGTGGCCGCGTGCGCGCGAGAGAGAGAGAGTGAGAGGGAGAGAGAGACGGAAGCAGAACGTCCTTCTAAGCGCAATGTAATTTAGAGCTTCGCTTCGTTAATTAAGCATTCACGTCAGTTGGAGGGAAGGAGAGAGAGAGTATGTGTGGAGAGCGCAAGAGAGAGTGTGTGTGAGAGAGACCACGAGAGAGAAATATGACAGCAAGGGGCGCAGAGAGATGGGTTAAGCGAGAGAGCGCCAGCGAGAGAGAGAGCGCCAGCGAGAGAGAGAGCGACACGAACGGAGAGAGATAGAGAGGGGGAGGTAGGAGGACAGAGGGAGGAAATGCGTGAGATTACCGCAAGCAAATGGCTGAACGGAACTTACGAGTCATGAAACCGTATTACACGACAGTGTGTCAGGAGAGAACATTACTGTTAATATGATGTAGGTCTGATTCGCGGGGCGCAAGTCGCACGAGGCTATTCTCAAACTCTAGTAATGGCGCCTCGTGCAATTGATATTTGTGGGTACCTGCCCCGTGTGTTATACCTCTACAGGGACTGTTTTGCTCTATTGCGCAAGCACGAGCAGCAGTTCTCGCCAATTGAGCTTTTTATCAGTTAGCTAGCGAATGTGTATCACGAGGGAGGCGAGCAAGAGAGACAGTTTCACTCGTTCGCGCGAGTTCGCGCGAGGCAAGTTTATATAGTTGATTATTGCTAATTTGAAAGCTCCGTTCTTGCGGGTTCGCGTAACGATGCATCGTCCCGTTGTATAGCGACGCGCGTTTAGCTTCTTCTCCGTTGAACAGTGTACATAGTGGATGTCACTGCTAATCCTCTGTGAATGGAAAAAAAGGATTATACTCCTATTTTGTAGTTATTCTCATCAATCTGTTGTTTGGCGGTATCCATACGCAGTATAGCGGCGTAGATGTTATAAGCAACAAAAGGCTGCAAAAGGTATAACGTGGCTACCGGATTCATCGTCCGATTACCTATCCAATATTTATATTAGTATTTTCATTTGAAGCGCGTCGCTTGTAAGCAGCTTTCATCGTAAATCCATATACCCAAACTCGGTACGTATATGGATCAATATAGAATGACCTGAGACATTATTCTGTTTTGCAATCGAAATGGAGAATCTGAATTTCTCTGCCCGCAGCACGAACGAAACTAAGGGCGAAATTCAGACTTCGGTTTTCCATAAATGAAAGACATTGCTATTGAATTTCAATTTCATCGAAATTTAAATTTGTAAATTGAACTGGAAATTGTAAAATAAACTCAACGGCTAAATTAAAATATAAGATTATTTATCAATGAATACGACAAATTTCGTAAAACATATTTGTGGATCAATCTTCTCGTAACAGACGGTTTCTTTCAAGTATGAAATGTTTTATGCATCACTATTGATTACATGTCCATTAAATTGATATTAAAAGATGTTACATATTTCTATTAGTGAATATTCCTGCACAGCTTTTCAAAAACTAAAAAAAAATTCATTCCAATGACTGGGCACGAGGATCGTTGAAGCGACGAATGCCGCGTACGTTTGTGCAACATCTCTATACACGAAATCGGTGTAAATCAAAAAGGTTGAAGCACCGTTTGAAGAAGGAGGACACATCGTTCACTCGAGTTCGTCATCCGTCTCTAGTCCACTCGAGAGCTCTGCGCCGCACAGCGGTTCAACGCACACACGTATATGATCACATATATACGTGAACATCTTTCTCCTCCTCCTTCATTTTTACTGCTCTCCTCGACAGCGGCTCGTCTTTCACGTGTTTTTCCGTCCGATTCGTCAAGGATTTCGAGCGTTGCGCAACGAGTACCTCATCTCTTTCACCTCCCCCTCCTCTTCCTCGTGAGAAATTTCCATTAAATGCGATGACTGTCCGCTGCGCATGTGTGCATGGTGCCCTCTCCCTGCCACTCCCTCTACGCCATGCGCGTATATGTATGATTCTTCGTGGAATCTTAATAACGCGATAGCGATTGAACCTTACCTTCCCCATTACGTTTTTGTCCCGTCTTTTTTTTGTTCGCATGATATATTATACCACACCGACCATGAAATTCTCATTAAATGAATTTATAAGTAGTACGTGATCAACGAATACGCAAAGATTAAAATTAAAAAACTTCGCTTTTATTACACACATTTAGGTATTATAATTGATTTTTAAACTCAGATTGCTATAAAATAATCTATAGAACTAAACATTATTATCATAAACATTAAATAAATAATAATACATTTTTAAAACTATTGACAAATTAATAGAATAATTGTATAAATACAATCCAAAAAAAATTTTAGATTTTGTTTTTGCTGTTTTTCTATAGTGAAGTCGACATATACATTTCACAAACATTTTTAATATGTAAAATATATATTTATCTTTACAGATTCACACATTTATAATATTATAATTAAAAAAAGTTTAGCATCATAGTTACAAAAGAACAGATTAATTCACTTAAAAATAAGCAGTTAACTATGATAAATTTTATTGCGTCAAACATTCAGAAAGAGATTAGAATGTTCACCTCCCAACGACCCGTATTACGTACATTGTAATATCTAATTAATTACCACATTTCCATAATAAATTACGATTCATTCAATTTTAATTTTTCACATTTTTACTAATTAAAAGTTTCTCCGTTAATGAATATCTCTGTTCGGGTACATCAAACCTGGCTAACATCGTCCATACATACTAATAATATATACAGGACTCAACAAAATTATCGCAACTATTTTACGCATGAAAATTTTTTCAAATGAGCGTTTTTCAATCAGTTTGTCAATTTTTATCGTATCAGAACTTTTTTCATTTTGTAGGTTCACTTTACTTTGAGAAATAATTAATGCTAGATACACGCGACTGAATGTGATATCTCCATGTCCCCAATGATGTATGAGCACGTCTTTCCTTCAAAAATTTGATCGTTTGACGCGCTATCTATTCATCGTAAAGTACACATTTTAACTTGCACCTTGAAAAAAAGTAGGTACGACTTTCTTTGAGTTATTCTAACGTTTTTTATTGAATCGTTCTCTCTAGCCCGCGACGCCCACCGCGATGAGGTTGCTGAACAGACTTCACGAATCATTCTAGCCCTGAAAAGGACTTATATAATATATTTAAATTGTATGGTGAACAAGGGCGCTCGTAACTTTTGGAGTAATAATTCGAAACCCTCTTTGCCATATGACAAAGTATCACATATCGCAACCTCGGCATTGGATAACTTCTTTTAAACGCTCTTACATATATTAATGCAAGTTCTAATTCAAGCTTGAGATATCCCCTGCCATATTTCATCTAGAGCTGTATGTAATTCTTGAAGATTGATAGGTCATAGGATGCCTCTCCAAGTTATGCAATCGTCTACTTATTATGTCCGATCCGTCCTCGGCATGATTGAGGTCTGGACTCATAGGTGAATGAGGAAGTAGCTCTGTATTGTTTTCTTTCGTGTAGTCAAGTTATCCTGGCGACATGTGAACAAGCATTATTCTGGATGATGATGAAACCATGAACTATTTTTGCATGCATTGGGATCACGTGAGATGCGAAATGCGGCCAATGCAACGTATTTGTTAGTATACATTAGTCTTGCGGATGGAAGAATTACTAGATCTCTGGGTTGATTCATTGAAATTTAGTCCCATCCTATGATAGATCCTTTACGGAAAGCCCATTTGGATCCATACGATTTCCCTTAAAATGCTTTCATCTACGAAGTAAAATTCAAATTTTGGTATAATTCCCGTAAAGACAAAATCATGACTCATCTGTGAACCGCACCGGAATTCACTGTCTGTCCATCCAGATTATGCAAGCCATGAAGGGCGATATTGTGATCCTTCGGATTCGTAGATATCCATCCATTTCTTGGCACCAACAAAAAACTACGCGATAAAGTCGAGGGATGAACCACCGACGTTCTTAATACATTTTTTTGACTGAATAACTCTAAAATAACGACAATTTTCATTGCAGGCATTTTCAATGGGAAATTTCCCTTTGAAAATTCCTGCAATGAATATGCCTTCGGTCTTTCGACAAATATATGCGCTTTGATTAGAGAAACTAATGTTCTATACGCACATAAAGTTTCGAAAAATTTCCCTGGCGGCATTCGCTTAAAAACTTACAAATAATTTCATGATGACCTAACTCGGTCAAAGGATATCGTACCGACTTTAATGTGCTTATTAAAATCTGCACTATGCGATGAGTCATGTTTCATTTCTATGAAAAAATCGTTCCGATCCAGGTAGCGAGACAAACAATAAAAGTTTGGGAGAGTAAAATAGTGCTCATACGTTATTGAGTCCCACTCATTTGGCATTAATTTAGTCTTCAAAGTAGGTAAAAAGAATTACCTATACAAAATAAAAGAATCATCTTGATATTATCAAAATTGATGAAGTCATGCTCATTAAACATAATTTAATTTTACCTTTACCGTTCCCAAAATGTAAAAAATCTGTACAAAATTGGTCTGTAGAAATAACGTACTGATGAAAAACTTACAATCATATTGGAAAAAATGTATAATACCGCTTCATAGATATATCATCTATCTCTCTCGCAAACCGCTCTGAAAAAACTCACGCCCACACCACCACTTGATAGCGTTAACGGACTAATAATGCGTATCGGCTATTTAGCAGTACAGTTGCTTTATTATATCACAGAAAGATGCCTCCGAGTTCTCCACTCAGACCGGCCGTCTGCGCACAAAGATGAAACGGTATTAATTAAACAGATACACGCGAATGCTCAGCTCTTCAATCGGCTTTCAATTAGCACGTGCACGGGTAAACAGGCAGCCCCGAGCAGATGCGCACACCCATACACGTGTACGTGGAGGATGATAATGACGATGATGCACTTAAGTGTGCGTGCGTCGACGAGAGAGAAGAGAATATGAGAGAGAGAGAGAGAGAGAGAGAGAGAGAGAGAGAGAGAGAGAGAGAGAGAGAGAGAGAGAGAGAGAGAGAGAGAGAGAGAGAGAGAGAGAGAGAGAGAGAGAGAGAGAGAGGAATTTGTTACATTCGTGCGTGGCTGTGCAGGGCTCGGGGTGGATGATCTTCGTGTTTGTAGACAGGCGGGAAATGCCGCGCTTCAAGCACAAGACTCGTTATCTAGCGCCACGCAGCATGAGCAGCGCTGCCGCCGTCGCTGCTACTTATATGAGAGATACAGAGGCCGGCTGCTGTTCTGCTCTGCTCTGCTTTGCTCTGCAAGCTGTGGTAAGAGTCCTAAGCTTGTTCTTGAGCATGAGTCGGAGAAACAGACGGATCTTGTTCGAGCGACGCTTTGAATAACACGTTCATTCGACAAGCCGTGGGGGATTTTACAATCGGTGTTTTTTGGAATTTCACCAAGGCATATTTTCTTTACAATAAGGACAAGATATTTATTTTATTTTACACATATCTTCATTAAGGTAAATAACAGTCTTCATACATATTATATAAGATTATAGATTCATGTTTTATTATTCTCTATTAAAAACATTTTGAGTCGAAGAGTGATAAGCATCGATTCTGACTATTTGTATATTATAATTTGTATATTATGTATTATAGCAATTAAAACGCCAGAGGCGACAAGCATATTTCGGTCTCTCTTTCGAAAAAAAATGAGTAGAAAAAGAAAAAATGCGCGCTGCACGTCTACCGATGCTAATATAGTTACAATTTCGAATAAAATTAAAGTATTACATGATTTTAAAATATCCTATATTTTAAAATATCATTATACGGAGAAGTTATCACCATTAAGCAACGATAATGTAGAATAACTTGTATATTGTTACAACTTGAAAATTGGATACTGTAGAAAATCTCGCATAACTCAGGGAAGTATTCTGAAATTGATATTAAAAAATATATATGTATTAAAAATATATTGAAAGAATAAGAAAGCAGTAAATTAATTAATTGCTGTATTAAAATCACATAAATCGCCCAATCAGCTTACTTAATATTAATTAATGCACTGTGGTAGCAAACAGAAACGTTTTTCTCTTGTCCGTATTTTACGTTATTTCAAGTCTAATTCAATTCAGAAAGATTCATTATTTACCCAATACAGCTTTTTTTTCGTTCGACGTTCAGGGTCTTTTCTCTTATATTCCGAGCCTGCGTATAGTTTACGTAGCTTCAACACGTTACATGCACATTATACAAGCGTTCAACTCCCTAGCGAGGCATAATAATGCGCGCGCAATGGAAATCACCCAGTGAAGCGTTCGCTTCCCTCTTTTCTTTCTCTCATTCTCGTCTTTATTATGTTCCCTTGTTGACGCCGTTCGCTGTTGCGACATTTCGCTCGCGCTTTTTATGCAGACACGGATCCCAATCAACGCGTGCGCCTACTGGGTCGTGTATGCATACGCATTGCACCGCGCGAGACAACGGGGAAATGAGTGGAAGGAGAGAAGGGAAGATGCGTCGGTGCAGATAATGCCACTACGAAGCGCGCCAATGGAAGCGTAGACATTGCGCCAGTGGATTTTTTTTCTATTGTTCTGCACACGAGATAAAATAAGAAAGAAGTGGAGCAGCGGTGGTGTCAATATTACGCAGTTTTCGGATCGAATGAAACTGGTTTCACTGCTTTTTCGGTGATTGTTAATATATATGCATGTATGTTTATCTTCATGTTTCATGTTTTTATTTTAGTTGAAGCACGTCAACTTTGCGAGAGGAATATACATTTGCTTTATTTCGATTCATTAACTATCGTTATAACTTCTTGCTTCATTAACTGGAAATTATCTATTTTCTACAACTTTTCGGTAAGTCTGCATCAGACCTCTCTGAGATAAATTGAAATTTTCCATTAAATAAATTACATTCTGTCGCTTTCAACTATACGCTGGACTTTTCTTTATCAGTTTTACTTTGATGAATACGAGCTATTGCTATTCAGATACTCCGATGTTGCATTCACATTGATTACATTTTTTTTATAAATTCGCGAAATTTATATAGGAATATCGAGAAGCAGTAACCTATGTCCTTTTTAGTATCAGCAGTTTATTCAGACAACTTTTATTACGGAAGAGTTTCAGCAGAGAATATCAGTTTCCATTAATGAAATATTTGAGCTCTTTAAAATTTTTGACTATGCGATTTGATGTGCAACGGCCGGCTCATCCCTCACTCCCATGTTTGCTTTCCACATTCTTTCTCTCGCCCTCCCTTCTGCCCCCTCCAGCCAGCGCCTGCGGTCATTTTTTCTCTCCCTATCTCTCGTTATTTTCATCCCGGAAGATACGTTGGCGCACTGCTCATAGGGTTTAATCCGGCGCGCGAGCTCTCGCGCAGCCTCTCAAAGCTCAGGACTTCAGAGAGAAAATCCGGAGTGCGCGCGTGTATGTGTGATGCCACAGCCGCTACCATGAGCCCCAGAGATACGGGCTACGCTCTCGTTCTGACTAATAGTTAGAAATAGAAAACGCAAACCAAGTAACGGAAACAGTATAGAGAGACAGTGAGCGAGAGCGGAAACAAGAGAGGGAGAGAGAGAGAGAGGGGGAGGAGGCAAATGAGGGTTAGAGTCGTGTGAGCACGCATTCAAGTGCATTTGTACTCGAGCGCGTCTTTTGTCGAGTATGACAAATATTCGCGAGCGTATGATGTGTGTACACGCGAGAGCGGGTATATGAGCTTCGCCTGTATATTCGCAAATATGCGAAGCTTACATATGCTTAGGAATACTGGGTGCCTCGTTCATTAGCTTATTAACTTTTTATCAAGGGCTTATTGGGATCTTTGTAAATTAAATTAAGTAATGACATCTCATAATACTATTCATAAAATGAAAATTTGGTTCTAGGATTACCTTTTTTCTAGATTTAGGGGAGACCCGAGCAAGATGGACATACCGTGCCAGACATTTGTTTAAATTAAAACATTTCATTTCATTTCCTAGTTCAGTTTGTAGTAAAATTATCAAAATAACAATTTTTTTTTTATTATGTTTTCTTTTTATTTTTTTTTAAGGTGTCCGTCTTGCCCGGATCTCCCCTATTATTGATTTTATCATTTTTCTTAATAGTCCTTTACAATATCCTTTACAATGATGATTAGAACCATTATATGAATATTTACACAATATGAGTATAACTTTGTGAATCAAGTAAATATATACTAGATTATATTTTTTTTCAATATTGAACACAGAATTTTCCAATTATTAAAACTAAGAAATTAAATCTAATTATCATGTAATGTTTACGATTATAAATTACTGTTTAATTTGTCAAAATGATAATACCCCATTAAATATTGAAAGCATCTCGTTTGACATGATAATTTACACTGACGTTCGTGATACTAATAATCAATTATTTCCAGGATTTACAATAACGTAGATTAACACAGATAAATCCCCTTATTGCGGGATAATGTATTATACACGCAATGTCTCACTATATTTGTTCTAAACTTACGTAGCTATACCGTTTGAGGAAAAAAGACTGGCCAAGTGGAGAGATGAGAAGAACATGAAAGCGCAACTGGGTTTAGACGAAAGATATACGAAGCTAGCGTCAGTTCGATTCGAAATGTTCTTCAAGCTTGGTATTTCTCGGGAGGCAAAAGCATGCCAGCTCAACTGTTAGCGGATCGCTACAGCGCCACGCGTGAAGGGGATTACGAGTAATCTGACCCGTGAAGCGAGTCACGTACATGGGGTCTACCTTGTTTTGGGATATTGTTTTACGATCGAGCACGCGCGAGTACTCGGACCACTATGTTAAAAGGCCACGTGTTGTACGAGGTGCTCGAAGAGGACAGCTATTGCTGGAGCTTCGGCCGGACCAATTTTAAATTTACACGCGGTTGCTCCTTTTAGCGGTAAGTGGTTTTTATGTGAAATTTATATTCATTTAAATTTATCGAACGGTCATCGTCGCTTTTATTATAATGCCTTTACTGAACTACCATTTCCAATATTACTTTGGTTTGCAGGAAGTCTGTCTCATCTGCTGCTGAATATTTAACAAAGTTAATAAAACTTGGTCGGGAATGTAAATTATTTATTTTCATTTGAGGTCAAGTCAAACAAAAAGCATAATTGTATAAGTGTCTACAAGGATCGTATGAACAGCTATGTAAAGTCATCCGCAACTTTATACGATCCTATATTTATAAGTTTATTGCCAGAGATTCAGAAAGGGATCCACGTATTATATCCCACAGCCAAATTCAACTTGGCATAAAGAAAGAACAGCACTTATAGTTGACAGCAATTCTGTACATCAATACGCATATTAATTTGAGCGGATAATCCACGAAGCATCCCTTCGAAGAGACACCGAGACATCTCGCCCAGTGTCATTATACTCCGGTACATGCTCTATATATCCCTCTCTGAGCTCGCACAGTGGCTCTGGTTCTCTAGGTGGTTACGCAAATACAAATGAAAGGGAGATGAGTCATCCTCCTCCTCCCCCTACCTTACTTACACGGGCGAGGACACGAATTAGCGGCGAGTAACTAGTCGTTCGTAGAGTAGGAGGAGGAGTCGACCGCCGTCTATTGTAATGGGGCGAGGTGCGCGAGACGAAAAGCGGCGATCTTGTCGAACACGAGAATCTCCCTCCCTCCTCCTACTCCCGCGATCCCCTCTGTACACTATATACACCCCGGGCGTGGATAGGTTTGCAAGATAGAGTTACACGGGGGAGGACGAGGAGAGAGCCTGCGACAACCATAGCAAAGGAGGTCAGCTATATATATATATATATATATATAGATTTACGTAAGTGTATGTGTGTGTATATATGTATACCGTATACGTGCCCGTGAGTGTCGGTAAACTCGTCGCACGTATAATGAAAGACGGTATGGGGCGGCCAAGGGTATTAGCTTTAAAATAATTTGTCGGAAAGCTTGTACTCCAGCGATCGCTCAATTTAATAGCCGTGGTTCCTTGTGGCAATAACTCAAGCTGTGCTGTTTGCAGAGTGTTGTGATTGGAAGCCAAGGAGATAGCATGACAAGTCAACATTAAACAACAGGAGTGTTTGAGTTGAGAAATAATAACCATTGTACTGCTAATATACTTTTCAGATGTAGCAGCTTCTTTTAATATATCGAATTATAAATTACTATAAAAAGACGAGGAGTAAAATATTAAATGAAGTGCATAATATCACTCTAATTTATCGTTGGAAATGAAATAACCTCATTGCGGCACATGTATAATTTTCGAAAATTAAACAATTTTAAAGGTAAATTTACATTATGGTAAAGAATAATTAACTTCATGAAAGTTTAATATTATTTAACGAAGCTGCAGTATTTTAACTTCGATTTTCAGTATATCCATAAATTCAAGAACATTTCATTTGATATAGTTATACATTTTGCTACATATATTTTTAGTGTAAAAGTGGACTCACTTAGAGGCAATTAAGTACAAAGTTTAGCAAATTATTTGCTTGGAAAACAAGAACAAGGTTTTAATCGCAAGTACTATAATTAAACAATGATTATTCGCAAAGACCATTAAATCGGCCTCTGACGAACATCTAATCCGCGTAATAGTCGAAGCGGCCGTAGCGCACCCGTAACACATACCTACCGCGCGCGAGCTCTCCCTTCATCTGCCCATAGCCTTCCATTTGCGGTGCGAGCTAACGGAGTTCCCCGAATTGCACCGCTGCGTCCGTATCCGTACAGAAAGATAGCAATTTCAAATTGGACGTGGTGCGGTAGGCTGGCCAGCCACGGCAGCGTTTTCCGGAAATCGGCGCTTACCGTATTTTCAAAGACGGGGAAAGTGCACTCGCGCGCTCACGATGAAATATATAGTGGCAGCGGCAGTGGTATTAAACTTTAATTGTCATTACGGCAGCTGCTGATCGGTCAACGCGTTATACGCGCGTTAATGAGCGCGTTTTTTAATGGTGCAGCGTTCGCGGCTCGTGCGCCACGGAGAGTAAAGGATTAGTAGATGACGTATGGGTCATTATACGCAAGGGCCGCGGATTAGTCGGTATAAATGAACGCGCGGCACGTTGGGTTAGTGACGGAAACACTGTGCGCCGATCAAGCGAACGTGGGTTGAGTTAGCGCGCGCGTGTGTGGGCTCTAGCTGCGGTGGTTTTGTCTGAAATTTATTGGTGGGATATAGTTAATTACGCTGTTGCTGGCAGTAGCACTGCATAGAAGCGCTGGCAAGAATAAATGATTTTATTTGGACATGTCAAAATTGCATTTTTTTAAATAATTACGTATGCTATTGATTGAACTTGTTTGTGTGCGCGTGTGTATTGAAAGCTAAAAATTTATTCCCAATATAATACGAAAATATGCACTTCCAGATAATAACAATAGCAAAGACATGTATAAACTTAATAGCAATATTTTTTAACAGTATAATGTGGAAAAGAAAAAATTCCGAGAAGAAATAATTGATAAACTCTTTTTACATTCTGATAAGCTTATAAAAAACTCGCTGTATAATATAATTTTATTTCCATATACAAATAATATGTGTTATGAAAAAGTAACTATAAAGGTGAGCGAAGCAAATGCGGGCCGGGAATATCCGAAAATTAGCTCGGCCTGGTGCGCGCGCACGCAGAGATATACGGATTATCGAGCGTCACAAACTCACGATAACATAATATTTTTCATAATAATTCACCGCTAAATGAATACTGCCCACGAGAGTTAGGGGCAAAAAAGTATATTTTAATCGCTTTATTCTCCCGCCGCGGTCAACAGTTTTATAATGACGTGATCGCGCTTGTTATATCATTCGGCCTGTTAACTTCTTTTGAGCTGGGCGAGAGCCTCTGGCGAATAATTACTGGCTTTAATAGAGCATTGATAGTATCAAGGCTATTAAATTGATGAATAACTGAATTCCCCTCGACGCTTAGCACTCTTTACATTTTTCAGTCGAAATTGAGTACGCGTACGCAAGCAACCATTTTACGCCGTGAACAGGTGTTTCAACTGCTTTACAAACTACATTTATTCCAGCTCCAGTGAAATCTGTTTACGATATAATTTTTAGATAAACAATTAAATTTCAACTGTAAAACTGAAAAATATAAATATTTGTAGTGCAATTTACAATACTTTGTATGAAAATTCAAGGAATAATATTCCTATTATATGTGTGCAGCGATACATAAGCGTTTGTAAGCGAATGCCACACACATTCGTGTCAGCGTAAGCACGCGCACGTTCCCATGTGTTTTATTATGTTAGGTATAATTGCAAGAAAAAGAAAAAAGAGAAGAAAAAAGTTAACAAGGCTCTACCGATAATGCAACAATTTAATAACTATCATAAAGACCCCGACTTTTTGTTTCTCATACTTTTCTGCGTAAATGAAAGAGGATGATGTGGCAAAAAACGACGCCTCAAGGCGTGGCCGCACAAAAGAAGTGCACTTCGGAAATAAAAAGGATTTTCTTACGTACGTATAACTTGGTTTACGGAATCACAGTTTTCCCTCTCTCCTTTGTCGTAAAAAATTTAACTAAAATACTTTTCAGCGAAATTGCAGACCCGCACACACGCTCACACACGCAGCCATACACCGCCGCCACCCACATTCGGTTCATAAAACGAAGATATACTATTCGTGTCAGCACTTTGGGCGACGTGTCATCGGGAGGTTGCGCGCCAGCGTAGATCTCAGATATGAAACTTTTTTATACGTCGTATACGAAGGGATACGAATGTCTTTTGACTTACGCGCCTGACGCGTCGTACGTCCGCCTGAGTGTTTATGTTATATAGATTTCATCTATTAGATGTTTGTTATTGGCGGGCGTGCAACTGTGGCAACGATTCGATGACACGCAAAATGTATCGTAAATATAACTACACCAGTAAATATTACTTTCTCACTGAGCCATCATCGATATCAATCTTATCGTCCATCAATATATTATAGTTTCCATATGTGTTTATACTATTATTTCCTTTAGCACTTAAATATCAAATAATTATACAGGTCGAAGTTATTTGTCAAGTAAACGTGTTCAGAAGGCATCGAAAACTGGTACACTCTCATACGCATGCGTGTATAAACACTGCTTCATGAACAAAAGAAATAAAGAAAAGGCTCCGATGCGGTAAATTAAGCGAGCGAGGCGGGGGGCATTAAAAAACGAGTCCGTTAACTAAACCGGGTAAACAGTGCCGTGAATTTTCCCCAACGCTGCCCTGCGCGATATCAAAGACTTTGTGTGTCCGGCTGGGGTGAGTTGCACCGCTGCCTCGCAGCGGCTCTGAAAAATAAAAGTTCTCCCTCTCCTCTCTCTCGCTCTCTCTCTTTTCCACTACGGTGTGGCTGCGCTATACACAGTCGCGCTACCGGAAAAAATAATAAAGTCAGGGAACGCGATGCCGGGCTGTTGAAATGTCCGCAAAATGACAGACGAGACGGTCATTAAGTCGATTTCGTGGTTATTCCACGGGATCTTTCGCGGCCGAGCAACTACCGCTCGCTCGAGCTCTATACTCGCAGTGCCGGCGCGGCAAAAAGTTAATTACCATCGACTTCCCCGAGAGAAGGTGAAATTGTCGACGCGAGGAGCGCGTGCGCACGCGAACACACCCCTCGTGCAGTGCGCAGCATCAGAGAACATCTCTCTCCCCCCGTCTCTGTATGCGAATGTGTGTGTGCCTGTGTGTGTGTGTGTGTGTGTACTGTGTGTGTGTGTGGGTGTGTGTGTGTGTGTGTGTGCGGTAACGCGAACTCCGGGGGGTTAGCGCGCAAAAAAGGTTAACTGGCCAAGATTAACTCCGCTGCGGTCGGAATGCCAACTTTGCTCTGTCTCCCTCTCTCCCTCGCTCTCTCGCTCTCTCTCGCTAACTCGTTTCCGGTGCAGCGCACCGGAGAATTGCTGATGGTAGCGCGCGGTCGTCGCTGTGGCTAGTGCGCTGATGATGGCGTTAAAAGAAGAAGTCACCGATATATTTTGCGTTAACTGTTTGGCGCAAAAAATTAAATTGAAGAAGTCATTGCAGCGCCGGAGTAGGAGACGGGGGACGCAAAAGGGTAGTTTTCGGGAAATTAAGTGTTTCCGCATTTAATCTAATTTTTCGCCGGAATTAGTGTGATAATTACCGGGGATAACACGCGCGGCCTCCGTAATCTTGGCTCTCGCCGCAAGTGCGATGATAATTACTTTGAAAACTCGCGGAGTGAAAATTACTGCGTACGCGCTCGCGCACTGCGCATCTTTATTACGTTATATGTTAATCTTTATTGCAGTAAGGCAGCGATGTTTACAACGCGTATGTAGAAATACGATTCATCGCGTCGAGTTCGCTTAATGAAAAGGCGAAATTCTGAATGATTTATGAAGAGTCGACGTTGAATTTTGGACCATTAACTGCAGCATGTTTATTTGAGAGCAGCTTTTCCGACGTAGTTTTACAGAATTAATGGAGACAAGAATTTCGCAAATATAAAGTGGAATCTCTTAAAATAACATTTTTCAAAGCAGGGTTTTACTTTAATTTTCAAGTGTAGTTTGTTCAGAAAGTATATATGGATGAATTTAAATTTTAAAACACCTTTTACGTGTTCACGATCCTGAAACATTAAAAGATTGCTATTTATTTACATACAAATTAGATTGTATTTATTTTAAGACTTGAAAGATTTAAAATCTATGCATTTACCAAAAGCCTCTTTTTTCTTTTTTTTAGCGAAAACAACAAAAAAAAATCAAGAGAAAAAACAAATAGCGGAACGAAAACGTAATGGCTTCATGGCAGAGTAACATACAGTTCAACTGCATTCAGAGGTATTTGTTACAGTGCAGCTTGAGCGCGACGCAAATTGGCAGGTTTCGAAAAATACATCCCAAATGATTCGCCGCTCTCGTCATATTGAAAGTATAAACCTGATGGAAAGAGGGAGTAAAAAGGAAGGCACGAAAGTATGACGAAGTTATATACATTATGCGTGATTATGTATAATTTCGACGGTTTTCAAAGAAAAAAATAATTATGATTGTCGACCCAAAAGATATTTCACCGATACCAAATCGTATAATTTTGGTGTCGATCTTTGAATTTTCCTATCTCCACACTTTCATGTAAGTAACATCAAGTTTTGTGAAAGCAAAAGAAAATAAAAAATCATTGTCTAATAGCACTGCTCTAATAACCACTTAGCTAAACATTGCCAGTGTGAGTGATGTAACGAAATTTTCAAAATAGTTACCATATCGGGATCTCTAAATTTGTGGGATAATTTATTTCAAGGAACGTCTTCTATACATATTTTTTCTCGTTATCAGAAAAAGACAAAAAATTAAAGACGCCTTTACGACACAATGTTTAGCTCTAAATTCTCTTTGAGGACGCAAAAAGAATTGGTATTATACTTAAACGGTAACTTAAATACTTGCTTATATTGAGTCGTTATACGTTGACAAAATAATTAAAATCATTGTAGCTTTTCAGTATTTAATACGTAAATTAGCTTGTATCGACAGAAATGTCACTAGCAGAAGAAAGGGTGGCAGGTTGCCTACAGTGGTAAGTAGGCACAAAGCCTATAATTTATCGTGCCAACAGTATTTACTAATATAACTGGGACAATACAATATTTAACTTTATGCTTATTTACCGAAATTAATAATGGTGTCCTATAATTTGTCGTGATAACGAATACGTTTTATTTTTTGGCATATATAGTGAAGTATAAGTCAAACTTATAATTCTCTTATACTTCTAATATACATAAATAAATAGTAAAAGTTACAGTTTGTGTTTAAAGAGTTCTTTATTTTACAAAAAACTACAATAAGCTTTAATTATGTTTATTAGAAAAATATTTTGGGCGTAAATTGAGTTATCAATATTAAGGCATAAATCTGCTACAAATCAGTCTCTTTATTTATACAAATATGACATAATTATAAAAAATAAAAATAAAAAAAAAATATTTTGCATGATTTTACTTTACGGCCGGTGAAGATGATTAAAATTGACCAAATGTCTATTCGTAAAACTATAATTAAAATATGAAGTTTCATTTCATGTTCTTATCTCTTAAAATGATCTATACGTGTTTAAAAATGTTAATTATTATTCAAATTTGTGTGTGTGTATTTTCATTTCAAGTTGAAAGCCAACTTTCTCCAATCAATAAGCTCACAGTTATGGTTAATCTGCGGAAAATAAGTTTTATAAAAAGTTAGACATTTTGCTAAATCTCAGGGGATTGGAACTCTTCTGAAAGCACAAACTTAAAAAAGTAATAATAAGTTTTGCCTATGTTGTTATTAAAAAATAATTGAAAATAAAAGTAAACCTGCTTGCTGTCACTCATTTACTGCGACTTTCACCAAAAAGTATCTGTAAATTATTTATCTTAATAATTATAAATATTTAATTGTTTCCTTTTAACGATTTAGGTTTTAAATTCTTACATCAATTCTGTCCCATTTAAGGAACCGCAATCATAAACAATTATATTGTGGTATCGATCTCCACCTCCTCCAATAAAATTATTTTCGGCTTGCTCGCCTGCGTAAAATGTCCGATGGGTATAATTTTATCCACGCACCAAAACGAAGCAAAATTTACTGTCGCGAGAGATACTCGCGGCCGATCAAACATTACCGATAAACGAGTATACCGCCCATTACAGCGACGGAAAACACGAACGTCGACTCGGCCCGCTCCCCCTTCGCACGTCGATCTCTCGCACGCGCGCGGCTCACGAATTCATTAACGACGTTCGAACCGCGCGGCGATTACGCGCTTGGTTAATGGTTCTACGCTCGCCCGCAATTTATACGATTTGACTTTTACAAGAAACACGGCTGATATCTTGTTTTGCCGTAGCGCCGGCGACGGCAGTCTCGTCCCTTCGGTAATCTACATGAAAGATACACACGCGCAGGTCGGCGCGTATGTGCTCTCGGAGAAAGAGTAAGAGAGGGAGAGAAGGAGATATGCGCGCTCGTGATAAATTGCGCCGATCGATTATAACCGTCGAGCGCGCGCATGAATAACCAGTATTACTGCATACTCTCGCGCACTTCGCCGAAAAATATTTCACGGCCTTTTCTGCCGTCGCCGCGATGACGCCCCATCGGCTGCTGCCATTCCTCTCCTTGCGTCTTTTTCCTCGCGTCGTATATATATATATATATACATATATGCGGATAGTGCGCGCGGCGGGGAATTCCACAGGCGGATTAGCACCGGCAGTTTATTCAAACTGGCCGAGCCGTCCGTCATTGCTCGACGCCCTGGGGCAGAAGGAGAAAAAGAGAAGCTTGGCTACCGCGCGTTACGAAATCTCTAATCGATCGGCCGTTCGGGCCATTTTTTATCCACTCGTCGCCTTCGACTTTTTCTTACCCTCACAATGGGCCGCGCGCTAAGCAATTAGTCTCCGACGGAATAATCGCGGGGCGTGATTGTTTTCTCCCGTGCGCGCGCCGTAATGAGTCACGGATGCTCTCTTGGCACAGTGCGAGAGCGCGTGCGAACGAGCGCAGCCCGAAACATAAATTTTAATAAAGGCAAAATAAACGAGTCTCTTGCCACGAGCAGGAATAACGTATGGGTGTTTACGGCGAACTAATGGATTTCGCTAAGATCGCTGCGGGTAATGGATTGCCGCGCCGTAGGATTGAAATGAAGAATCACCGCGGCTCGGAGCGAGCATTTCGTGAAACATTTAGAAATGCAAACACCCAGCAATTTCAACATCTTTTAACCACTCTACAAATTAATGGGTGTATACAAAAATATGAAGAATCAGACACGATGACTGTCCTCTATACTTATTAAATTATATGATCATCTATTAACAAGTAATTGGGATTGGTTCGATATCTCATTTTACGAAGCGGGAGAACTCGCTATAGTGTCAATATTCAATCGGTTTTCAATAAGCATTTAACTATTCACATTAGTTGTCAATTAATTAGAATTAGTCACGTATATGACAATCATATATACGTAGTAATATTACAGTTATACCTTTAATACTAAATTAATAAATAACTGTATAAAATAACCTTTACTCAAATAGTGGGTAAAAAATAAAAATACTTGAGAGGGGAAAAAATGTTGTTATAGTCAAGCAAAAGTTTAAAATTTTTGCACGTAGAAGATATATCAGATAAATTTCAGAAGGTGTTGTTTTACCTCACTTTCGATTTGCCAATAGATTTCAGGTTTTTTTTTTGCATTTAATAATTTGTCAGAGTATACTAACTTTTGACTGATGATGTTATCTGATACTTCGAGACTTTGGAAACTTCAAAATATCCGTATTTTGATCCTGATACTTGAGTTATATACTCCCCGGGATAAGGATCACATGTTAAATTTCCTTAACTATTATAACAGCCCCAATTTTGCGATAAAGCGTGATTGATCGACTCTAAAACAATTTCATAATCTTTGTAAAGATATATCGACCTTTGTAGGACATGAATTTCGAAAGGTTCTGCCTAACTGTAGAGAGAAGCCGCTGAAGAATGTTCTAAATTATTTTCAAACTAAATAGGAAAAGATCGTAATTAATTCAACTATACTTCACCCAAATTCGAATAAAAGTCGGAGAAAGTTTCTAAACCCACGTTTATTTACGAGTAGCAGAATGAACAGCAGCGTCGCGCGAGAGTCCACTGAAAAGGAATAGATTTCTTTATTCATTTCCAGCGGCTAATCTCGGCCGAGCATCGCGATCCGAATCTCCACGCTCCTCTAATCCCGGTCCTTTATATACACAAAAAGGTCCCCGGGCGCATTCCCGTTCTTTTTTTTTCTCTTACTGCCTCTCGCGCCCCCCACGCAAGCGACATCGCGCCAAAATCTCAGATCACGGAAGGCACAAAAGTCACGAGGTACCGCTCTATATCCCTGAATGTATACCTAATCGTGGTTTATATAAGTATGTAATGAGTGTGCGCAACGAACTTATTCCGTGTCGGCTGATCTAATCAAATAATGGGATTCTTTTCATACCTCAATGTTTTCCTTAACCGGTTTTACACCATGTCGGGATATTGGGTATACGTAAGATTACTAGGGGATTAAGCGGAATCGATTTGTTATTACGTGCGGGAAAACTCTTTAAAGTCCAAACTTTTGTTTTAACGAAAACCTTGCCGAATAGCGATACATCATTGATATACTTGTTAAAATTTCCTTAATAATTTGACACCCTTGTACTTTCGGAAGACATTTGTTAATTACGGTAATCCAATGCTAATCACTTCCCCCGGCTTTTACGAAAGAAAGTTTCCTAATAACGAGCGGAGGGTACATTTTTTAGAGTCCTTAAACAGCGCGGCGCGCTATACCAATGTACCACCGGTAGCCCGAAAAATCTCTTCATTACTAACTCTCATCATAAATTACCGAACTTACCGGGGACTTTAACTCTTAAATGAGCCACTCAACACTCGCTGCCGCCCCCGCGTCTCCCGAGACACAGCGAGCGCGAGCAGCAGCGGCAGCAGCGGGGCGATATATATACCGCGGGATTAAAAAGACTGCGCGGCGGACAAAAAATAGAGGATGGGGGTGGCTGGGCGAAGCTCGAGAGAAAGAAAGAAGAGAAAGCGAGAGGACACATATAGAACGTTGAAGGGGTTGAGGACTCTCTCTCTCTCTCTCTTTTCTCCCTCCCTCTCGACGTTCCATGGGAAAGGACGAAAGAGGCTATATAACTCACTCGGCTTATCCAGATCGGATATCTCGGTGGGCGCGTAAGCCGCGGCGATCTCCTCGAGCAGCAGCAGCACCGACAACAACACCGCCGCCCGCGCGACAACACTGCACCAACAGCACAACCGGAACCACCACATTTTTGCATCCCTTTGTTGCAGCGCTTCGTTTGCGATCTCTCTCACACACCCTCTCTCGCTTGCTCTTTCTTCCTCTTGTTCCTTTTTTTTTTGTTTTATTCCACTCGAGTAGCGCGGCGACGCACAAGGGGTGCCAACGAATACTACGCGGGGCTGCTGCTGGCTTCCCCCGGCGCACGTACGCGAGGCGCACGGCTACACATGTGTATATATACGCGGCTGTGGCACACGGCTGTCCGGCTCGCGTATATATAGGAGAGAGGATATCAGCCCTCGACGTCGCTGTCCTTGTAATCCCGGGCTAATTGCAGGGTCATCTCCGATGCCGCGTTCGTTCGTTCGTTCGTTCCACCGTAGCAAGAGAGACAATGCGAGTGTGTGTGTGTGTATATATATGTATATATAGGTGAGTAACTAGACCGCTTGCGCGCGGCTTTTAGCGTTTGCTCCGTACGCGCGTCGCACGGCCGGAATATCGACTAGCGGATATTTTTGCGTGGCTCTTCCTCCGCTCCGGACGTGGCCAGAATCATCCCTCGGCGACCGGGACAAATCGACGGAAGTGCTTTTCTCTTTCTGTCCGCGCACAAAAACTCACATTGTCCCCACATATACACACGCGCGCGCAACACGTGCATCAATGCACGCGCACACGCATGCACAGCGGGGTGGTGAGCGGGCAGGGGGCGAGAGAGACACAGCGGCGGAAGCGCGCCGACCAGCGGCGTGAATTATGAGGGCGTCCCTTGATTGAGCTGATTCGCGGTGCCTGTACGTGTGCGCAGCTTTGATTATTCTTTCATGCAGGTGCACCCTGCGCGGCGTCAAACAGCCCGCAAAAGCGCGGGTATTGCATACAAGCGCGCGCGCGCGCTCTGGTCGATTAATCGCCGCTTCGACGGGCCTGTCCCGTGCGGTTTATTTATGAGGTCGGCAGCGTGTTGTGTCTTCGGTGGTAGGAAGGGGATGCTTCCTTCTTCCGAAAATACTGTTGATATTCGAAGTTATACTGAGATAACGAGAGAAGATGCGCTTAGAAAGTCACACGTGCGCTGTCGGCGAGGAGCTGCGCGCACTTTCGTCGTATAGCTTGGCGATTGGGATCGGGTGCAACCAGTGTTGTAACAAGTGGAAAATACGAACTTGTCATTTGCACTTTTGGCTATATTTACACTTTTCAACAGTTTTCGCGAAGGCTTTCTCAAAAGAAGCGAACGGTGCGCACACAGTAAACCTCACATCATCAACGAGTAAACAAATGTCGAGTTTTGGCACTTTATCACTGATTAATATTTTTTCTATACTCTCCTCGACAAGTCGTCTCACTTCTCATATTATCGTCAAATAAAAAAGAAAAAGAAAATAATAATAAACAATCACCACCGAAACGCGCAAAGTCCTCGAATCATCACCACACGATCACCACCTGAAAATGTCACTATAGGCTTTTAAAGTGGGGAAATCTCATCGCAGTGATATACAGTCACGCGGCGGGAATATCCTCACGCGTATAGATATAGAAGGACACGGCACACGCAGCGTAGAAGCCGCGGCAGCGCGTGCGTCGAGTCTTGACCCGCGACGGCTCGGTACTGAATCCCGCGAAGCCATTGAGGCATCGGCGCGGCGCGCGCCCGCTCGGCTACTCCCGTGCCCGCTCGGCTCCCCTCGCCGTAAGTAGACCTCGCCGCTCGCGCGTATATATATAGGCATATATAGTGGAGAGGAGCGCGCACACGCCACACACCTCTATGGTGTCTATAGTGGTATATGTATATATAGATATAATATATATATATGTATATGTATATACGAGGCGCTCGCGAGAGATCACTATGATTTATCGCGACAGCTAATGACTCGGCCATAATCGTCGCGCCGCAAACGGTATATACTCTCGTTTTGGGGTACGAACGTTAGCCCGCGTGATTTTGCAGCGGAGCGCTCGGGATTAGGTGGTTGCACGCGGGCGCTCGCGCGCCAAGTGTATATACGCGAGTTTACGCACGTATGTGCATAGAGTTTCAAACGCGTTGGTTACGTTTGGCTGGGCGGCGCGCAGTGGGTGGACAGTGCAGTGATTTGAGGGCTCGACACGGCTGCCGAACGGCGAAAATTGCCTCGATGGTGGAATTTATGGGGACGTTATTGCACGCGCGCGAGTCTTGCCGCGATAAACGTCAGCGGCGATGCGCGCCAGTTGCGGCCAAGCGCGTATATAGGTGTGTGTATATATATAGCGGATGTGTGTGCGGCGAGAGATGAAGGAAGGAGGGTGCGCGAGAGCGGAGGATGGACGCGAGAGCGTGGGTTTTTTATGGGCCGAGGGGAGCCGCGATGATCGATGGTTGGGGTGGTGTAGGTTTGACGAGAGAAGCTGGAACATTAATGTTTAATTCCGATTATGTGCAAAATGATTGCGTGGAGGGAAGTCGGTCAAGTGGTATGGGAAACCGTTGCTTATTGCAGTTTTATTTTTATAGTTAAAATTTTGTTGCATAAATTCGATAAGTTTTTCACTGCTATCATGGTAGTGTAAAAATGAGTATTTATATAATTATAATGAAATATTAATTCTTCACGTGTTGTTTCATTCTGAAACAGGCATATATGTACTATAAGAACTAGTACAATTGCAAAGCGGGTAGTTTTCGCACGGGTATAGTTTGTCGTCGGAGCGAAGCGAGAGTAAGCTTTGCATCGAAACGTACTATATTTTAAGTGAAGGTATATATAATGGGAGGTTCTTTTTAAAGCTATACGGGCATGGAAACTTTCTTGAGGCCATTTTTACTTCGGGTGTCTATGTATAAATAAAATTTGAAAATCAACTTTCATCAAGTCCATCACTAATCAAACTGGAAATAAAGTTTTTATTAGCTTTAATTATTAGAATGCGAGGATGGGACGATGTAGAGATGGTTAACTATATAAAAGTGAACCCGGCTAATGTATCGATCTGCATAATTTGGTAACGACATTTTATAAATAAATTATAGTTCGACGTTTTGATTTCCAAATTGCGAAATTCTATTATTGGCATTTATTTCATTTGAGAAAAAAAAAGAACAAAGTACTTGTTGGAATTTAGAGAGTAGTGAATATTATGCTTATTTAGATATTTTGTAATATACGGACTTGCAATATTTTACAGAGCTGTACAATATCTAAATACTAATAAACGTAATATTTCAATGGAGTATATTATATACGCATTTAGTTATTTATTAATATCATTGATTATTAAGCTAGATCATTTGATAAAATGTTATTATAATCTGGAAATGCCAATATATTATAGTGTCGAATAAACACGTAATGTTTAAATAACAGAAATAAACAATAATCGCAAATATCGCCATGGGACTCATGTGTAAATAATATTCCTATAGTATAGCAATATACATTCAATAAATAACCGTTATTTCGCAGATGCTGTATGCTTTACTCGCTTTCAAATCGATTGATAATAGTCAAAAAGGGATCAATTACTACAGTTAAATTGAACATTAATTACTTTAAGGATCGATATTACGAATATAAAGTGAGTTTTCCAATCATTTTTAAGTACGAAATATATATTCTTAACTGTCCATCACAATTATGCTATAATTATCACGTGAGAGGTGTAGTTTGATCACTTAACCACAGAAACTTTTTCAATTTCTTAATAATGAATTCTAGTTCTTTTCAAATTGAAGTAAATAATATAATATTTCATTTGCAGCGACACTGTGTCGCCGCAGCGTGATTGCGCACGTAACGTTATTTTCGCCAGGAAAAGAACCCCGTCACTCTCGGCACTTAACTCGTTCCCCCGACTATTAGTAACCATCAAGCGGGCAGACCTTTAAAAACGACTCCAGTCCGCCGGCAATCAATCGGACATTAATCGCACCACCGTTCTTTCACCGCTCTGGATTAAATTAGTAATCCGCCGGTGTAACTTCATTACCCGGCGATGTAGCGCAGGCCGAAATCTAGCCCGCGCGCGCGCGGCTGGATTTTACCCCCCGACGGAGAGATTCCTGACGTCCCGAAGATTAGGATTTGATCAATTATAAGTTTCTTATCCGGAAGAATTGATGAGGCGCTACCGCTGCCGCCTTTGCGAGCGACTGAGCGAGAGCCGGAAAGTCGATCGATCCCTGTGTATTTGGCACTCGGCGCACGTCGGAGATAACAGCGGGCTGCAGCGAACTCACTCCTCTCTCATCCCCCCGGCCTCCCTCAACCGGCCAGAATCGAGATGAATTTCGGCTTTAGGGCTTAATCCGTTATCGGCCATTTCCTATACCGAATAGACAACTCGTTCTCTCTCTCACTCTCTCTCGTTCCCTGCCGCCCGGTAATCCTCGCCGACGCGTGCCAAATCATAAAGTCTGCTCTTATCTGAGCGTCGCGGGTCGCAGGCAAAAAAGCACGCGCCTTCGGCGTGGGAATCAATTTGCATTGTCGCCACGCGGCGCGGCCGTGTCGAAGCAAAGGTTGGGATTTTTGTCAGTGGAGTGGAAAGATTTCCTTGGCCGGGCCCTGCGGAAAAATTCGATATACGTATAATATTGTGTAATGTGGTTGTTGGCGATGCGCGAGAACGTGAGCCGGCAATTAGTTATCTCCGGCAAGATATCGCAAAGTTGTGCGAGTGTGGGTCGGGACAATGGGCCTCTGGATGTAATTACGTAGATATACTCTATTACAACGGTGTATTACACGTAATAGCTCGGTAATGATTATAAATTATTCTGGTCCGTGGTCATTTTTACCTCCATGATTGGATAATAATGGTATTTTCGTCTCGTTGAAACTGAAATATCGCCGAATGCCCAGATAATTTCTAGGGCTATGTGTATAAGCTCGACTATATCAATCGGTGCAATAACTCGCGGAATGAGACGTAATACGTGAGTAATACAGGTCAGGGGAAAGTAAAAAATTATTCGACATCAATTATATGAGATCGATAAAATTGATGTAAAACATCTGTTTATACATTTTCCCTCGTTTATTTATATAATCCATAATTATTTACTCGACCGAATGTGAGCACATCAAACGAGGTTCACCCCTGATCGCTTTACCATACCTTCTGTTCTCCGATTCTGTGATCTGCCTATTATACCTTGTCGTGAATTTAGATGATCAGCACAGAGGTCTTAGCGAGACTCTTGATTGGGACAAATTGCGCTCTNNTAGAGTGATTATATACGAAATTACCTATGACTAACTTATGATGGTAGTTACTAAAAAAACAAGCATTTTATCATCTAAAAACAACGTCTCTAAGAGTTTATTAAAATCCTCCCAACAATTATCGTAGTGCGATTGAGAAAGAGACATGCAAATTATTTTCACATTTTTATATTACATATTTTACTTACAATATTATACCATGAAATTATGAAAATCCACAGAAATAATTTTCAAAGATAATATACAGTATGAATGTATAATTTCTTTTAGTTTTAGTTACACATACTAAACTTGTATTATAAGAAATTGTTTGCGTGATAATACTATATGACGATTTCTCTTCACTGATTACTGTATAAGCTTGTAAGAATATTGAAATTCGTGCTATGAATATTTTCGTATAAAAAGATGAAGATTAAGATTTGTATACATTAAAGAATTAGAACATTTGCAAATACAATCGGGAACAACGGGGGACGTGAAAGACACTTCCGTCGCTAATTAGCACCGAAGCAAGAGCTGCACGGTTAAATAATGAAAAATATGATTAAAAATAAGGGAATCGCATTATATCTTGAATCGAGATGACGGCTTCAAGACGACAGCGCGGCCAAGAACTTTTCCATTAGTGTTATCGAATAAAAGCCTGCGCGGTCGGAGCGCGAGCTGCCTGATATTATTACCGCAGGCGTTGGTGGCATTTAAGCTAACTTTCCTCCCGAGCCCATAAAATTGAGTATTGTGCCAGTGGGGAATACTGCTGTATATACAGAAGCAGCGCACGCGCGCGCGGCAGAACCGCGTTTATATATAAAACTAACTGCCTGTAGAAAAACAAGCGCGGTGTCCCATAGTGGTTCTCGAATTAAAACTAGAGTTGAAGCTGTGCGGACGCGCATACCTATATATTATGCGGACACGCATCGTACGTGACTTCGCCCGGGGACGAGATTTGACAATATTTTACACATCAGGCAGCATTCAAGTCGCTGCATTCCCGACGGATTGAAATCCAACACCCGCGACGCCTCACGGCGCTTTGCTACACACGCGCGCGCGCCCGTCCCGAGGGCTACGCTAACCCGAGCCAGAATTCTCTCTCTCTCCCTCCCTCTCTCTCTCTCTCTCTCTCTCTCTCTCTCTCTATCTCGCTCAAACGTACACCCGTGTAATAGGCTTTCCATTCTGTTTCTGACTTGCCGGATGAGGCGCCGGCACCCGTCAGTTACACACGTAGAGCCAGATAGTAACAGTGGTATAGATTAGCAGCATGTCCATCGAATTTTTTTCCATGAGGAGTAAGAGAGAGAGAGAGGTAGAGCAGCAGTGAGGGCAGGAGAGAGTGAGCCAGAGTGAGAGAGAGAGGGAGACAGAAGGAACGATTGAGTTGATTCTTTTGTTTGGAGATTTGCATATACAGCTGTGCATTGTTATGTGTTTGTCTATGCATGTTTTTTTATGGTCTATTCAAAATATGATTGTAAATATAAAACATCCAAATTTTTTGTATTGTGAGATTCTTCACAGAAGAATCTTTGCAACAACGAAATTTCAAGC
>JAPYZP010000885.1:0-20050 GCA_030522985.1 Torymus sinensis | reverse complement strand
ACTATTTGAACTTAACATTGATTACGCTTTCCATTATTGTTATTGCGCGATTCGATGCAAAAATATTGATATTGATAATCCTGCAATAATTTATACTCAAGTATGCACTTTCCTGTAACACACCGAGACACCGACGACCCGTAGTGCATATACAAAAGAGCAGATAAAGAAAGTATATACTTCGTATACACATATCTCTCTCTCTCCACGCTGAGTTACGTATACACACGAGAGCATATCATCGTTCTTTAAAATTCGACTCTATCAATCCTCCTCGAATTCACTTTATCGTCCTTTATTACGCCCCTTTGTCCGCTGTGTGTGTGCAGCGCGCTCATCGGCAAAAGTGCATTTGCACATGAGGCGCTATGCGCGCGAATCGATAACGGCGAATCTCCCGCGGACAATTTCCTCACTCTCTCGTTCTCTCTCGCACGCTGATGCAGTCTCTGTCTATCGTGCACCACCGTCACGCACAGTAAAAACGCCGAACTTATTATTTTACAAGCGTCCTTCGGAAATAATCTACCGACCTGGAAGATTAGAAAGGGCGCGTACCGATTGCGGTCTCCAATATATAGATGTATAGAGGCACGAGTGGAACATGTAACATACGCGTAAGTTACGAAACTAGGTAGGTAGAAAGAAGCAGAGACAGTAGGGAGAAAAGATTTTTCGTTATGCAAAATGACGTAAGTCTTACTTATCTCCGCGCGCGTTGCGTTATCGTCATCTCCTTTCTGTCCGCAGATATCAGCGTGTGTGTGTGTGTGTATACATATATATTATCGTCACCTCGCGAAAGAGAATCTTTTGAGAGCGCAGTGCAAGTATAAGCACAACCAGCTGCAGCAATTGCAGCACAAAAGCCTCGTCAAGATATAGCTCGTCCAAGTTGGTCAGTCGCGTCGTCGATCGATTATCCCCCGTCGCGTATTATACGCGCATGCATATATTCGCGCGCAGGCCGAGCCTCCGAAATAGACGAGCGATTATTATCGCGTACTTATATACCCCCGAAAGAACTTTGGTTAACCTATGCTATACTTATTGCGTCGCATCGAGGAAAAGAGCCACATATACATGGTATAGGAGGGAGGAAACGGCGAGCGTATATAGGTATATACATTACAGCGCGGGAATGTCAATGGCACCTGTGCCACCGCTCGGTGGAATAAAAAGCCTGGGGTATAGCCTGCCTGCGCGTGATTTAGCGACGCACGCAACTCTCGCGGTCGTCGTCTGTGTCGTTACTTTTTACGATTTTTCCGTATATATGTATATATAGGGAGGTGAAGAAGATGGCTTTCGAGGAAGTGCAGCAGCTGGATCTCGTGATTCGGAAATCGATTAGCCGGATATGCGTGCCTGTCGCGTGCGACGGCGGACGTGTGTAAATATCAAGTGGACGACTCTGCGTATATATATACCTATATAACGTATACGTATATGTATATGGACTTGGGACGCGGTCCAAAATCCGCGCGGCGAATGCGACGTTGCAAAGTTACCGCGGGAGGGGGATTATAACAATATTAGCAGCGTCGTTGCGCCCGGTGGCATTCGTCATCATGTAAATTCCTCGCGTCGACGAGCGAAGTAGGTTGAGTTTTGGGGAATGTGGCTCTTTCGCACGGTGGACGCGGCGGCAGAGTTGGCGGTGTATGTTTAGAAGAAAAAAATATTTCTTTTCGAAAGAGGGAGAAAGATTGTTGTCGAGGATGTTATAGCTAATATAGATATATGGTTTTCGAGGAATACCTCTTAATCACGTTTGTTTACAGTTTTTTTACACAACGTTTGAATGAAAACAAAGTGTTGCCGAGCTTCGGGAATTTTTCTGAGTGCGATTTTTAGATGCGAGTTCTTTTTTTGGGATCTTGTTTAATTTTAGATTTGGATAGAAGATATTGCTTGTGGTCAGTTACTATACGTACGAGAGAAATCTTCATACATGTGCAATTATCGTGAAAAAATCCCTTAATCAACCATTCATAAAAACGACGAAAAAGCAAATTTTGAGGGACACTTCTGCCATAAAGTTTTTCTTGTTCTGTAGACCATACATTACACGAAAAAACGTTAGAACACAAGAAAACAATCTTGTGATACATTTTTATCTGCAAATCAATTTTTCTTATAGAAATTTAACATGGGAAAAATGGACGAAAAGTAGTCACTGATTATTAACCAATAGCAAGCTATTGAAATGGTCAAAAATATTCCACAAACAGCGATTAAATTAGAAGAAAAAGAGCTTTAATTTAAGATGAGAATCGTTAAAATCGGTCGGTTTTGTGCAACGTTACGTGCATTTGAAAATCGCGAAAAATGACAAAAAGTGTTAAAAATCTTAAGAATTACGTAAATTTGCTAAAAATCGATTATTTTTGTCTATATAGAACAAGAAAAAACTTATGGCAGAGGTGTGCCTCAAAATGTTTTTTTTTGTCACAGGAAATTTTCACGGGAATTGCACATATTTTGTTATCCGTATCTCTAAAGTACCTATATATAGCATATCTTTGTTAGTAAAAAGATGCACGAGATGATACTTTAGTTAAATTAACGACTTAATTAAGACACTGTAGGATGGTTTATTAATAAGATGGCGACCTTAAAGTAACTTTACCTTGTTACTTTTTTTAACAAACTTTTATAGTTATATCTTTATAAAAAAAAAATCTTCACGAAGCCTATGCGTTTACTATTTTGAAACTTCTCCAACTTGGATTCCCAACCGAGCCATTCGTTTAGTATAGCATAGAATGTCACGTCGGTCACTCCGTCTCAGATTTGCGTATTAAATCTCGATAGGTACCAATGCACAAACACTACCGAGCGTTCCATTCTCGACTACCTCATTTGTTAAAGAAAATTTCGAAGAGAATTGCGCGCGTGCAGGCAACAAAGCTCCACAGAGCTTTCACAGCTATATATACGATGCACGCAGGCTATAGTGATTAGTCAACGTTGTCGTCGTCCGAGAAAGCAATTCTGCATGTGCGCCTCGGAATTTTTAATTTTCAAATTGTCCGCTTTTCGCGTACCGTGCAGTATAACGCCATATACATATATATGTATGTACACGATTCTCCTCTCCGCGAAAGCCGCGTTGCGAGGTCGGGTGAGCTTAAAAACCGTCGGACGCGGGGTAAACACTTTAAAGTTGGACGTGTAGGATTTTTCTTGCCGCAGCAGTACTCTCGTACTCGCGGAGTAATTTTAATTCTCATGAAATTGCGCGCGCGCGCGCGTTTTAACTTTAAAATTCCTGCGCCAAAGGAACAGATGTTCCCTCAAGTTCAGCAAGCGTATGTACGTATGTATGCGGACGCAGTGTACACAAATGCGTGAGGTAGCGAAAATGCATTGTTTGTTCGCGAGCTTCTGCGTCGAGTGAAATTAATTTTGTGTTTGCGGTCTGATAATTAATATTGCGAGGAGGCTTATTTTTTTTTAAATAATATTTTTAGCACGATAAGGAATTTCAGTTAATAATCAACATATTAGATTCGTATATCTCGCTTTATTCACCTATACGAAATCTTCATTAAAAGAACTGTCAATAAAATCCCAGCTTCAAAACCGCTTTAATAAAGCAATCGTTTCACCTACATAAGAGGAAAAATCGATCTACCCAGAGATGTAATATGCCATAAGCGTAACGCAGGAGCGTTCGGATATAGCGCGGCCGACAGCGCCGATGTATATATAACGTAATTAAATTCAATCGAAAACTATTTCAAGCGTTGCTCGAATCAGCCCAATTTCAACCCAATCCATCACCTCCCTCCATCTTCTCCCACCCTTGCAAAAAAGAGAGAGAATCCTCCACCTCCCTCCTCCTCTGCACCATCATCCTCGCTCTCTCTCTCTCTCTCTCTCTCTCTCAACCCTCCACATAGCCCCCCACACATCGACAGCCTCTCTCTCATTCTCTGGCAGCACGGCAACCGCGCGCGAGGGGCCCCTGGAAACAAGGGCACACAAAAGAGAGAGAGAGAGACAGACCTCCTCTCTACCTCACCTATCGACTCGCTCGCACACGCGTATATATACATAAGGACTCTGCGAGAGGAAGAAAGAACCAGAGAGGAAAAAAGGGTCCTCCGCGAGTTACATATACCTCTCGCGCGCAAAAATCCGCGCGTCATCGATTCCCCTCCTCCCTCGCTGGCTGACGCTCTGATTACGTACCTAGCTACCAACCCCTCTTGCTGATTCTACGTGTGTGCGCGCGTATATGATGCGAGACGAAACGGGGGCGAACGCGCGAGATTACGTCGTAAATATAATCGATGTGTGCGCTCTCTCTCTCTCTCGGGGGAGGTGGGTTAGAGCGAGACAGAGAGAAAACACAGCGCTCTCGCGCGCGCGACTAGAAGTAGGTCCGCGGGGGCTGACTGTACTTCTCTCTATCGCTCATATATACTGGCTGGATTCAATGACCCGCGCTCAGCTGTCAATATATAAGCGGGAGCGCGCGAGTTGCGCAATTTTAAAGAGCCCGCCAGCACCAGCGTTGCTTAGAGGTATATATAGTAACGTGTGTGTGTGTGTGTACACAGAGAGAGAGACAGGCTAAACAATGCACGCACCTCCATATGCATCCGCGGAGCGATGACAGTGGTGTTGGTGGTGCAGCAGCAGCAGCAGCAGCTCGCTACCAGCACTGTTGCCGTGCAGCGGCTACGGCTCGACGTGCTCCTCGTCGTCTCGACTGGCCGTCCTCCACGTCGTCGGACGGGATCCAGACTGCTGATGGCGACGGCGATGTTGTTGTTGTTGTCGTATTATCCTGCACCGCCGCTGATGCTCGCTCTCGCCCTCGACCATCTCCCACAGCTTCTCTCTCCTCTCTCTTCTTGCTCTCGCGGGCTCAGCTGTCTGTCTACTTATATACTTACTCGCTGCTCGCTCGCTCTCTCTCTCTCACTCTCGAACGGGAACAACAACGCTCACTGCGAGTCTCTCCGCTATCGCGCACCACTGCAGCGGTAGCCCATACCTATATATACGGGGGGGAGCAGGAGGAGGAGGGCAACACAGAGCGGAGCAGAGGTGACCAAGTCGAACCAAAACACGCGACGTCGTGTCGTCGTCGTCCTCTCTCTCTCTATATTTATATCTATCAATCTCTATCCTACTCGTCGAGGAGGAGGAGAGACAGACAGTAAGTAGTAGTCGCGCAGTCGTCGCGATGCACTGTAGCCAGGCGCGCGCGCGGACGTACACTAAGGCGACCGCGCGAGAGAACGACTCGCCGCCGCCGCCGCCGCCGCGCAGTTCTCTCTACTTCGATTTATTTCGTCTCTCTCGCTTGCGCTCGCGCACCGACCGACCGTCCGTCCGCGTCTGCTCCGCTCTCTCTCTCTCTATGTATGTATACACACGCGCGCGCGTATTCGCTGTGTCTCTGTCCCGCACGCGCACCACGAGCGATATACTTATGTGGGAGGGAGCGAGAGAGAGCGCTGTGTGCTGCTGGCTGGCTGGCTGCTGCTGCTGCTGCGCCGCGACCTGCGCGAGTGTAGGTCGCGAAGAGCGGGGGCAGAAGGGGGAGGCGGCGGCGGCGCTGACTTTGTGCGGCGTTTACGCTATTCGCGATGGACATTTAAATCGGTCCCCCTTTCCACGAGGGTTAGAGATGATATGGTATGGGGATGACATGTGGGAGATGGAAGGATAATTTTTTCAGCAGTGGAAGAGCGGGGGGAGGCTTATGGATGGGAAAGGAGTCAATGTTATTGTACGGCGCGGGAGTTAAATGGCCGGTGGACGCGCGGCGTTATAAATAAAGGCGAGTGCTCGCGCGCGCAGGCCCGTCGTCACGTATGGGCACACAGACACGCACACAAAGCAAACGCATATATGTATATAGGTGTTTTGAGAGAGACGGACGTATATATAAGCTGCCATGCGCCGCGTGTGCGATAAAAACGAAGAGCCGCGGCGGCATTAGTAGTGGTGGTAGTACGAGACGGAGAAACAAAGAAGCGCGCTTGGCGTGTTCCCGGCCTCTCCTCGCTGCATGCGGGGCATTATATCGTTGCGTCCGATGTGTTATGATATATACTCGGAAAAAAGTTATGGAATTCGAGATAGCGGCGGATGCGAGATTACAATATTACATATATACGTGAAGACATGGGGCGAGGGAGGGAGAGAGAGATGAAAGACAAACATTTCGGAGCATATGAGGGAGTATATAGCGCGCTGCGAGCCAGCTGTTTGCGGACACGATCGCCAGGTGGCGCGAAAATTCGAACGCGCGCGAGGAGAGGTCTGCTTACCTGCGGGCGCCCGCGGAAGAGCGGATGTTGAGCTCTCGACACCAGTGTGTCTGTTGTGTGTGTGCGTGTGTCTGTGTGTATAATGCATAAGATCGCGCAGGTGTCCGGTTTTCTTGCCCGCCTCGCTGCAGGATGATAACGATACTCTTCGCGCAGTGTTTATGAATTATTATCGCTTTTTCTCGACCTCTATGCCGATGTGCTGCTGCTGCTTAGGCGTTTTCTTCCTCGAGCGGCGAGCGCGCAATGCTTATCGCTCTTTGCATCTCGCGCCGCGTGTTTCTGTTCTTTTTTCGTTTCTTTTTTTTTTGTTGCTTCTACTCACGTGCGCCGCCGACGCGTGATTCACGAACAAAGAGAAGCGCGTTCACGGGGGAAAAGGATATTCCGTGCGCGCCGTTAGACTCTTTTGTGCGGCCGCGTGTGATACGAGGCCCGGGATAATATACCTGCTGAGGCGCACGCGTGCGTATACATATATATATGCGACGTCGCCGAGTGTATACGTGACTCTATTTCGGGGAGATTTTTTTATTCCGACGTTTTAGGTGGTCTTTTTGGTGTGCGGAGCTCGAAGATGTCGGGCGGTCGGGAAGGTTGTCGTGAAATTTAAAGCGGAGTTTATGCCTTTTTTGGGTTACTTAATGAGGTAAATAAATTCGTGCTTTGGCCGGGGTGTACCTATACATTTTTTATGCGAATTTCAGATTGAGTTGGCTTGAACGTTGCATGTTGATGAAAAATAAACATCGAAGCTTTTAGTCGCTGATTACGGAATTCGCTAATATTTAAAAAATTAAAATTAGTTAATCAACCTTTTTAATTTGGCTCCGGAGAATTAACGAAGTCGATAAGTAAGATAAAAGAGAGATCCCTACCGAAAGTACGAATTTTAAGTTTTTTGTTGATATTTTTCTCAAGTAGGGTCACCAGGCAAACACTACAGAGAAATTTTTTTTTTGAAAATTCAATTTTTAACGTAGGAACTTTACAACAGCAAAATTTAAATTTAATTTAATAAAAACCGAAAATCATGCTTTTTTCAGCTGTACATGATATCATTTGCCAAAAAAATATTGATGCCCCCCGCGGGGTCCCTCGTAGATATGGCCCAGCACGCCGAAGCCACATTAAAATTCAATAATATAATATAAAAGTTCTATTTTCAAATTCAATTGCAATGTCAATTCACTAAGAAAACATCGCATATTTAAAATGTTTTGAATTCACCTGGCGTAATGTAAATAATTACGGCATCCTATTATACATTATTACATATGCATTAAACATGAAGCATTGTTGACGATGCATATTTATGAGATATATTATTTGCCTTTGTTTTTTAATGGTTAAACTATTTATTAACTAGAACGACGAATTATGTTATTGAAGTATGCCAAACAAAAATCTCTTTATACTTATGTAAAAGAATATACAGAAGGTATAGCGAAATAGTAATAAAGTTAATTAAAGGCGAATCAATGTGCTTAATTGTTTCAAGACTAATATCTATTTGCGCAGGCAACTTATTATCGCGTTGTAAATAATATTCTTGTAATGTATCCTTTAATATACCTATATGATTTTCAGACAACGTTTCAATTCAAACCCATTTTCTTTGTGCTTTTAGTCGTCGACCGAGTTATTTCAGTAACGCAAATATGAGCGCATTTAATCGTATGATTTATCAATTCAAAGGCACAATGGGAGTTCTAAATAACTTTTACAATACCTAGACTGACACAGGATCTTGTTGCGAAATTGAAATTTTTATGGAATAACCAAACCACTTGACTAGCAAATATTTTCAACGAGCTGAAAAAGATATTTTTGTAAATATTGCGATATTTCGATAAAATAACAAATATTTTGGGTTTCAAGAGAAATACAAATATAACTTTTTGTTTTATAAAAAGTTGTTTAGTAACATGAAAACAAATAATTCTAAAATGTGAAAACTTTGCTTCTAACTTACCTCAAATAATCTTTTAAAAACTCCTACACGTCAAAAATTATTAAAAAAGATAAATATTCTTATTAAATTTTCCATTGTACTAATCATTTTTAATTAATCTTGATTAATTTGTCTGTTTATAAAAAGACAATGCTGCTTACTACGCATTTTAATAAGTAAATCATGATAACATCAGCATATAATTGAACGTTTAAAAATATAATATTACAAAAATTAGCAAAATTTTGTAATTATCCTCAAAAGATAATAACAATCAATCAAGGAAAGATAAAACATTCTTTATTATTCTTTCGATATATTATAATTATTTACGAAGGTTTATGCTCCTATTGTCTGACTAGACCCGACCATTATCTACTTTGATGTATTATACGCATGTATTTTTGTTGTATCTCTAGAATGGTTTGGCAATCCCTTTCAATTTTAAATTTTCTAACACTTTATGTTGATTTAAAATATTATTTTTTTATTTTTTTAACAACAATGATATGTAAAAAAAAAAGGTAGAATGTATTTCGAATATCAAAAGTATTTATAGGATACTTTTCTGATTATAAAATTATGATAAGATATGACCATAATTGATAATCAGTGGTGATATCAAAACACAGTGTTTCGTATAAAAATAAACATTTAAAAACTTCCAAATTTGTAAGACGGCTTGCTACAAAACAAACGAAAATACTTATTTTATTATATATTTTTTTTCTCTTTTGGCGATTCTTTTCATTTGAGCTTTGATTTTTATATATTGTTATATATGAATGTCAAAATTAAATTAATTAATAATAAGGAAAACTAAATTATTAATAAATTAAAACTTTCATTGCTCAAATTCTATGATGAAAACGTTTTTACCTTGTTTCTATATTATAATTATAACATAATCCGCCTCTGTTATTTATAATTTTGCCATAAATGTAAAATGAACACGTGAAAATTATAAAATACCTATTTATGGAAAATTGTGGAAAATCACTTAAACTTATGATAAATGAACAGAAACGCAGGGGCAAAAGAAAAGAGGCGAAGATGGTGAAAAGTATGATTAATGACAACAAGAAGAAAGCGCATCTAAGAAAAGAACTAATCGTTTATTTGCATGTTACTTTGTCTGCCTAAGGCTTATCCACGAGGTAAATCGTAAATAAAATACGATAGAGCACATCGTTATCGCTTTTTTTTCGGTATTATTCTAGACGCTACATAATTTTCGTCGCTTATCGGCCTCTTACTCACACACATACTCTTCCTCTCTTTCTCATTCTCAGTGCCTCGGCTTTTTGCAGGATGCATATATAGAAGGTGGGGTGACGCGCACGCTCTCGCATCAGGCATCATACACATACTGGCACTCACGCGCGCGTACATACACACACACACACACGTACTTATCGCACATACATACAAACATGTATATAGTATTATACAGCGCGCGCACAATGACATTCCTAGCGGGCGTACTCGCGATTTTTCTCCACCTCGCGTCGACCTCTTTCCCTCTATACGCGGGCGCGCTATCTCTCTTATAACTTTTTTCCTCCCCCGCGCACATTTTCTCTCTCTCTCTCTCTCTCTCTCTCTCTCTTGCTCTTTCTCTCGATCTTGTCGTGCATATACGCTCTTTCTATATATAATGTGGATCGCGAACGCGCGCCACACGCGGCCTGGCCCATTTTCCTTTAGTAATTTTTTCTTCTCTACACACTTAGAAAACGATATGAGCACACATTCACACACATACGCACGCACGCTTGCACCCAGAACGTACTGTCTTGGGGGAGGAGGAGGAGTAAAATAAGCCCCGATTGTTACCCGGGCTTTTATTGGTTTGTTGCGCTAATGAGACAGAGAATTATTGTTTGTTTATAAGTATAAGGAAATATATTGGAATGAGGTTGTGACTCCGTTTGGGAAACGGTCCTAAAAATAGATGCATTGAAAAGATCATTCAAGTATTTTCATAAATTCGTTATTTTTATTCTGCACGTGTTTAAAAAAATTTCGAATGATTACAAATGAGACTTTATACTAGTAAATTCATTTGGGATGAGGATTTTCTGAAAATACTTGAAAAAATTTACATTCGAGTAGTTTTTTTTTAGAATTCACTTAATTTCCCTACTTGATAAATGTACTTTTACAATTATTTTCGACTGACGCGCTATGTTTCCTTTTTAATTTGTATAATGGTCAACATAGGCCTTACTCTAACATTATTTTAAAAACGCGAGTGTACGCGTCAGTCGATGGGTGAGAAAATTACTAAACTCCTATTAAAAGACATTACTTTCTGGGCACAGTCAGAAAAAAAATCATTGGAAATAGTCACACGACGTATGCAATGTTATTTAAAAAATTCTCCTACACAATTTTATAACATGTCGGATAAAACATTACCAATTTGATTAGTATACAACTTTTCTCCATATATCATATAGTACGTATTCATTTCTTCTCGAATACCTCATAGGACAATTCTAATTAAAGTGCGGGACTTTTTACAAGAATTTTCTGCCTATCGTTATAATGCCTATAGCACCTTCAATTATTTTAGAAGAGATTCATTTCGTTCGTCTCAGCGGCTTTCCTTTTAAATCGTAATATGGCTAGAAAAAGTGAGGAATCTCAATCGATTCTCGGTACATTATTATTATACAAATCGACTTTTGACGCGTCATCGAGCGTTTGTATACATATATCAGTATAGCGCGCAAAACGAACGGAAAGAAATCTTTTCTAAAACCCTAAAGGATATGACGACGCGCGACGAAACACTGAAGAGTCTCCGGGGTGTATACAAAGGAACGCTGCTGATGAGAGAAGAAAAAATATGCTCGCAACTATGTAAGCCGACGACGTCGTCGTCGACGTCGGTGATATAATCGTATATTATATTATACTCGAGAAATATTACTATTTTACAATCGTGAAAAATGCGAAGCGCGCAGCTTATTTATAGAAGCACATACACTGTCTCTCCCTCTATCTCTCTCTCTCTCTCGCTCGCCTGACTCCTTACACTTTAACGCGTTACTAACGAAGGAAAGTATAAGAAAAGAAAAATGACACAAGCTCTACTCTCTCTCACACACACACTTCCCTTTGTGTGCCACGGTATCCGCCTCATTTTTCGCCCCGTCGGAGGAAAAAACGAGGAGGAAGTCTCGAATTCGAGACGACGAGGGGGGAGGGTCGAGAAAAAGGCAGGCGAGCGCGCGAAAAACTTGCGGCACGCGAGGGAAAAGCTCCTTTCGCGCACGCACGCACGCACGCGAGGTGCTTTTTCTCTTTTTTCTTCCCTCCCGTATGTACCCTTGGTGTGCGGACAAAACGCGCTGTATACTGCTCAGACGATCGTTTTTCATCGTGGAAAAGGTTGTTGGCTGTATGCGACGACGAGAAAAAAAAAATCGTGAAACTTTAATATATAATATATATATATATACAGTCTTTTTTCGTTTACGTTTGCTCTGGTAATCGACGTGTGTGTGTGTGTCTTTTGTACATATAGACGTGGTATATGGCGCATATAATGTACTTTAGCAAACTGATCGTAGTAAGTAGTACTATTCGAGGTTTTTCGGGATAAATTATTGTGCTATTTGGTAATCTTTCGGTTGGTCAAGAGATGGGTGTACGGATAATTTGTTAAAAAGAGTATCAAAAGGTTTTGTATTTATTAAATAATTTACAGTTCTATACATCTTTATAATACAGATGCTTCGAATTTCGTTTAGGAATTCTGTCTGAATTTTAAAGAATTTACTTTTCCATTTCCTTGCTATGGTATAACCAATCGAAAGATTGTGTAACGTTAATTGACATTTACTACACTGATTTAATAAAACTAAGTTTTTTCGATGAATCTCTTATGAATTAATATATCAATTTTTATTTATTACTGTTGGTACATATAGATAAAATCAAATTTGACTAAACCTGATATTCATAAAGTATTCAACGAATACACAGATTATTTGTGAATCAAGTTATTTTTCCGTAAATCGTCTACATCATTAAGATGAGGTGATGTTGCAGATCAACACTTATCGGTTAATGCTTTTATAAATACTTTTTAATACTTATCCATATGTAGAATATCTAAGCCAATATATTTACATCGCAGATGTAACGTACTTACGTAGATTAAAATTTTCAATATCAAAAAAGTTGAATTTAAATAAATCAGTGTAATAAATTTTTCGTGAGACTTAAGCTATCGAAGATTCGTTGATAATCCCTTATAGAATTAGTTTATATTTAATGATAAGTTTCATGACAATTTATCGTCGCAATATAACAATAACTTTGTCCACGATGAAGTGCTGTGTCCATAATATCTGTATATAAGCTCTCGGATAAAACATTTCACATTTATACGCGTTTTGATTTGCCATGAAAAAAAAAATTAACAAAGAAGGTATACACAACGATGAGCTTTTACAAAGGAAAAAGAATAATACAGAGAAAACGTAAAAATACACATCCACAGATTATCGTCTATTCTCAGCCACTGCTCTGTGTGCATGTGTGAATTCCTTTTTGCATCGAAGGTTCCGCGCAAACGCGGCTTCTGACTGAATCAAAATAAAGTTTCCACGCGAGAGAAAACAAGCCAGGTGCGGGTATATGTTCGCGGAAAATGCGCGCAGCTGCATTTGCGTACGGATAAACACTTGCGACTTTGAGAAGCTTTTGATTATCGTGTACCCGCAAAGAGTTGTTGCACTCGAAAAACAAAGACAGAAAGAAAGAGAAGCTGAAGAGGTATACACACATATGCATTTGAGATTTAAAATAATCTTACGTACTAATTTTTTAAAGCAATATTAGGGCACATTTCATTAATTTTTAATCATATTTAATGTTTTATTTTCTTTTTTATGTATAATATATTTATTTTGAAAATAAATATACTACAAGTTGGTATGAATGTATCATTACAGTACGCTGATGCACCCTAGATGTTTTTTGATGCAACGATCTTGCTAATTAAAAATCGGCTATGACAATTTAGTATTTACAAATTATTTACTGAGGATTATAATGGACTTCCTATGAGGAAGTGATATGATCAAAATTACAGTTCGGTATTTTACAACTAAGGTAGGTTGAAAAATATTGCAAGTTTTTTTGTATTAAATCTGACTAAATTAAACTATTTCTTTGTTAATCGATATTAAAGGAACAATGAAGCAATATTACTCTAATGCAGATATACTGACTTTAATGAATTGAATTATTAAACGTACAGGTAGTTTTAATTTAAAGTTTGGTCGTTTTAGTAAATTTTATACGTAATTATTATATCTATAAACTATAATTCTTTAAAATCAGTATAGTTTAATGTAAATATAATGTAAACAATTTTTATTTTTAAATCCTAATTTATAAAAGTAATTATTTCACTATACAGAACAAGATTGGGTTGTTTTAAGTAAAATAATTCTAAGCAATGAGGAAACGTATGTAAAAATATGAACGTTTGAAAAATAATATTCTTTTTTTACAGTATCTGACATAATATTTACCGCATTTATTCTCGGCATTCATTCATAATTGTAAATTAAATGCAATCATTTCTTAATTCTCAAATTCAAAACAGGGAATTGATGAACCGCTTCGTTTTGGAATGCAATTTCTTTAATAATTTTAAAAAATATTGATTTTATAATATACAATACGTGTAAATATAAGTTTTTAAAGCGAAATTTAGAACGCTTTTTATGTAGTTCTGTACAAAAACAATTTTTTTTTAATTGTTTCATCATATGTTAAAAAAGCTCTGCAATAGTTAAATATTTTAAATGACTTTTTGGGAAAATACAAAATAAAATATAATTGAGCGACGATTTAGACATAATTGCTATATGTTATTAACAAGTACATAATTTCAAACAAAATACACACTTAATAACTTTAAATTTATCAGAACACGATTTAAGTTAATATGGCTATGATTGATACGTTTGCGTGATCGTAATAAATTTAAAGAAATCAAGTGCATGTACAAAGAAAATGATTACATATTTAAATATAGAGCCGATATCTCGGTTATTACAAGGTCTAAATCACATCCGATTACAAATTTATTTTAATTCAGCGTATTTTAATCACTTTTAACTTTATGTGATTTTTAATAATAATTTTACAAATTATTCAAACCTTTTTGATAAAGACATTTTGATATAAAATAAATTTCATAAAATTTTAAAATAAAGATCGTCAAGTCTTGGACATACATAATTTTTTTTTTTTTTTTACAAAGTTGAATGAATACTTAAACATGTAATCACTGCTTTGTAATTAATTTTTACATAACAAACTGTTATAAAATAAGTGATAAACAATATAAAAAGAACGTACTTTTCCACATAACTTTCCTCATTCTAATTCATTACAAAAGTTAAATCCATACGTGAAAGAGAAAAAACAAATTTTAACGGTTCGTTTTCCTGATTACAAATCCTCTTAAAAAAAATAATAAAAATAAAAAGGACATACAGCGCGATTGGTCTTCAAGGACTCTTTTCGAAAGATAAAGTCTCGAGACGCTCGACCGCTCTCGCGACTACGTGTTGCGTCGCAACCAGCAAGAGCGTATCGCGCGCGCCTTTGTGATTCCAGATGCCTCGTAAGTGCACACCGTTTGCCACCCCCTCCTCGCTCTCCTCTCTGTTTACCTTTCGTCTCTCTCTCTGCTGTCATTTGCCTTTACGCGCGCGCGCGCGCGCGAGCTCACTCGCCCGGCCGTTCGTTTTTCGACGCGATCGGTGCACGGCGCCACCTTCTCCTGTTCAAACAATGTATCTCTTTCTCTCTGTCTTTTCTATTCACAAAATCGACGAGATTCTAAATTTTACATGGAAAAATCATTAATTAGGTTTCACCTCAACGGAATCTGGTAACATTAAAGGCGCAGATCAAAATAAATGTGTGTATGTATATGTGTAACAAAAAATAACTTGAATGCGAAAATTAAACAGAAAAATCTATGCGAATGGATCTATAGAAAAAAAAAGAAAAGAAAAAGAAAAAAAAATCAAACGCTTTCCAATTTTGCGTAGTATGATTTTATAAGGCAACTAACTCGTAGCTTTAGTATCTCTATATAATTGATTCTCGCGAAATTCAGCGTAGCAGAGCAGTAGCAGATCAGTTATTAGTTTTTTTTGTAACACTCATGTCATTATCATTCTCCACTTTTTTATACGTATCTAAAGTAAATATTTATATATAAAGTATATGTAAAACACTAATATATGGTTATTTTATTTCCTTGTTACAAGCCTTACATACTTAGAATATGTATAATTTTCTTCTTCATGTATATATACTCTTCTTGTAATAAAATCGATTACTTCATACTTGAAATCTAGAGATAATAAATATAACTATTGTGTTATTGTTAGTACAAGAGAAGTGCGTGCAGGGGGGTTGGTAGTGGCAGCGGGTGTGGGTGCGCTAACGACTCGGGAGCAATATGCCAACAATCATCTTTTTTCTTAAAATTGTCTCACATGGTGACGTTCAACTGTATTGCTTTTGTATCCACGGAACACGCTTGCTGCTGTTGCTGCTGCTGTTGTTGCGCCTGCTGCTGCGTGGCTTGCTGCTGCTGTTGCGCTGCCGCTTGCTGTTGCTGTTGCGCTGCCGCTTGTTGTTGCACCGCCTGCTGTTGAGCCGCTTGTTGCTGCTGTTGCGCTTGCTGCTGCTGCTGCTGTTGTTGTTGCGCTTGCTGCTGCTGCGCTTGTTGCTGCTGTGCCTGCTGTTGCTGCTGCTGCTGCGTGGCCTGTTGTTGCGCCGCCTGCTGCTGAGCCGCCTGCTGTCGGGCGGCAGCCTCTTGCGCGGCCTGCTGCGCCTGCACTTGCTGTTGGATGGCCTGCAGAGCTATCGACTTAGTGTCGACGTTGCAGGTCTGTCCGTCGACGGTAATCACCTGCGTGGTGCCACTGGCAGCCTGCTGCGCGGCTTGAGCAGCCGCCTGAGCCGCCTGGCGCTGCTGCTGGCGCAGTATGCTCGGCGGGGGATCCATGTGCTGGCGCTGGTGGAGCAGCAGGTGGTTCTTCTGGAAGAAGGCCTTGCCACACTTGTCGCACACGTGCGACCTGATGTGGCAGCTACCGTCCGAGTGCCGCCGTTGGTGCTGCGAGAGTCCATGCTTCTGGGCGAAGCCTCGCCCGCAGTCCGGGCAGATGTGGGGCTTGGGCTTTGGACCCGAACTCACCGGTGGTGAGGTCTGCGTGGCGCCGTGCATGTGACTCACGCTCGCCGAGCCCAGCGGTCCGTTCATCTAGGAAACATGTGATCGTTAGAAAATGCTGCGAATTTGTTGGTCGGTGAAAATTAAGACGTAAGGAGGGCTATCGAAAAGAGTCTGCTTGAACGCCTTTTGTATAGATGAATGCATGTGTACATATCCAAGTGTGCACCGGCGATAGTTTCAGGCCTTGTTGATAGCCCATCCTTTGTTGATAAAATTAGTAATGTAATTACTTTTTAGAGTCGTAAGTTTGCAGGATGTTTTACTTTGTCCTCTTTAAAAATATCTTTGATTAGTAAATTAGCACAAGAATTTTCGCAATAATATCAAATATTGGACCCTGAAGAATAAATGCAATTTTATTGTTATCCAATTATTAATATTATCACCTTTTACATTGATAATCTTATTGCTTTTATATAATTCTGTTGACACAATAGCATTTTAAAAGCAATATTTATCATAGTGTTAATAAAATATTTTATACTACTAATAAAATTATATTTAATGAAACTTGCTATACTTAGATTATATATCTATTCCATAGTACAATTTAAATTTTACCTGCATTAAAATAAAAGCCAGAATAGTGATAGCAGTGATATTATATCTCAAATAAATGTTCTGAAGTCTTACTTTTCTCTTTGAAAAAATGGCTCTTTTAAATATTTAATAAATTTATATGAATGTTCTTTTATAAAATTAATACTCAGCAATTACTTTACTAATAACTCTTCACGTTATATTTAAAAATTACCTTTTCTTTGTTAATCGGTGTTTGTTTTTTGAAATGAAAAATATTATGGTAGTGTTATGTGCAATGATTTTATGATTTTATTGATACACTTAATTGTATTTAATACAGAAAAATGACTTTTCAATTAAAACTAACTTTTGTATTTTGTATTTAAATAATGAAAGATTTTAGTTCAATATGGACAATTACTATCCAGCTAAAATATACTTTTGGATAGTATTAATAAAACTATGACTGATGAAAGACGTTATGAAATGTGAATGTTTGTTTGAATGACCTCTTATTTCACATTGAATTTATCAATATAAACATTCACCTGGTGAGCACTAGAGGTGTTAGCTGTAAGAAAGTGTCCTGTTGTTTGTTGAAATGTGGCTGCAAGTCCACAAAGATCAGTCACAAGTGTTCTATCTGCTGAATGTAACCTTAAATGCAATGTCTGGGCTTCCCTGTTATTGAATTCTAGACCACATTCTCTGTAAAATGAATATAAATGGTGTTAAATATCTATTGAGGATTGAATTTCTTAAAATAAGAGTACTCACCGACATGTGAATGGTTTCGTATCTGAATCAGAATTATTACTGCTATTATGTATCTTGGAGTGGGCTATTAAATCAGACTTCCTTGGAAAAGCTTCTCCGCATACTGTGCATGCAAAAGGTGTTTCCCCAGTGTGTAACCGCATGTGTGCCATTAAAGTTCTTTTCTGCAGAAATTCCTTTCCACAGACTGTACAAGAGTGTGGTATCCTACCATGCAGTCGGCCGTGGTTAACTAGCTCGAACTTTCTCTGGAAGCTCATGCTACAATCAGGACAGACAAATGGATGCAAACTGCCGTGGAAGCGAGAGTGCATGGTAAGATGTTCCCTCTGGGCAAATGATTCACCACACTCTTCACAAACAAAGGGACGCTCTCCTGTATGGAATTTACTGTGTGTCACAAGGTGACGCTTGAGAGGAAAGGCTTTACCACATTCAGGGCAAACAAATGGCCGTTCTCTTGTATGTACTCTAGTATGTGTCACCAAGTGATGTTTTAATGTGAAAGACTTTTTACATTCCCTACACTGAAAGGGTCTTTCTGCGCTATGGAGAAGAAGATGAGTATGGAGACAATGTTTGTGCGCAAAACTTTTGCCACAGTGCACGCAAATGTGAGGCCGTTCCCCCGTATGTACTCTTGCGTGTGTAGTGAGATGATGCTTTAGTAAAAAGGACTTTCCACACTCTGTGCACGAGTATGGCCTTTCCTTAGGTACGCGAACTTGGGACCCTATATCCTGTTGCTTGGTTTTCAAATCTAACTGTGTTGTATTTACATGAGTTAAAACATGGCCAAAGTGAGATGCTGCATCCGTCTGACTGGATGCCACATTATTAGAATTAGACTGGCTAGAAGCAGCAGCTGCTCTCTTCATGAGGATTTCGTTGCATTCTTCAGCTGTGAGTTGAAGTGGACCGATTGGAGTCATGAAGTGCTTGCTCATGGTATGTTTATCTGTAGCAAAAACTAGTGTATTTGGAAAAAGGGAAGGTGGTGGTGTAGAGTGATGTGCGTCACAATTGCAACCTCCCTTGTCGCACGTTAGTGCAAAAACATCATGATGCTTCTTGGACCTGACGTGAGTAACATGGGTAGTTTGATTATGAGCTCCTGTGCTGTGACCATGATGAGTAGTTGTGGGTGTCTGCTGGCAGCTTTCGTTCATGGTAAACATGGTTCTTCTATGGGCACTATTTTGTATTTTAGCTGGCTTGACATCGATTTGTATTTTACTACTATTGGATCCTTGATCCTGGTTGTTGTTGACTGCTGCATAGCTGATGGTTCCGGCAATGTCGCTTTGGGTGTTCTCTCGACTATCATTACTAGGTCCGCTGAATGACCATGTGGCATAGCCAAACCCGGTTCCGGTGTTCCCGGGTGTGGTGCACATGTTCGTCAAAGTGGTGATGGAGGCGTTGGCCTGACTACTAGCCGTACTAGTGACGGTAGGCTCTTCACTGTCTGTAGTCAACACATCTTCAGGGCCAACCACCTGCTCCACGATGACGAACTGGTCAGCGGGGAATATCTTTAACGGCTCCAGAGCAAGGTGATTAATGTCACGCTCCAGTGTCCCAAATCTCAGGCTCGTCGGCGGCGAGGATCATATCTGGCCCTCGCGCACCTCCGACTCGTCTCCTCCTGCCTCCGGGTGGCCCTCCTCTCGACCCCGGCGGCTGCTCCTCTTCCCGCGGCTGCTTAAACCGGAAGCACTTGACGGCCTGCTCCAAAACACTTGGTGCCAGCCTCGCCTCCTTCCTTTCTCTGCTCCCACCCCCCAAACACTCGGCGGGCGTGGATGCGAGCCCTTTTCGACCAGCGGACCGGGCGGGCGGCCGCGACACAACAGCCGCAACGTCCGCCTCGCCGCGTCACCGCGTCTCCGCGGCTACGGCGGCGGCGGCGGCGTCCCCGCGATAACCTTAAAGATCGGCGACGGCTGTGTAGCTCCGGCGGCGACGTCTCCGCGCGCGCACAGATCCAGAGAAACGCGGTTGCGGCGGCGGCGGCTACACACACTGCACAACGAAAGTGAAAAGAGGAAACACGAGGAGCCAGCAGCGGTGCGCGCGTATATGTCGGCGCGCCGCCGCGGCGTATGTGTGCGAGAGAGCTTCTTTCTCTGTCTCGCTTTAGCGGACGCTCGCGCGCGCCTCTCCCCTCGCACGCGTGTGCGTGAGTCCGCTTGCTTTGCTCTCTCTCTC
>JAPYZP010000884.1:0-22001 GCA_030522985.1 Torymus sinensis | reverse complement strand
CCGGTTGCTCAAAAGAATCCGACTATCACGACCAAAGATATTTGAGGTTAAATTTTTTTTCCACACTCCGTGCGCAAAGTGCATTTTTGCGCATGCTCGGCCAAAAATGTGCTCGCAAAATCGAGCTTTGCACACGTCGTATGAAAAAATATAGTTCGATACATGAGCGAGAAGGTGATTTCATCCTCGTGTGGCCATTTCATCTTCGCTTCGCTCAGGTGTAAACGTCCACACGAGGACGAAATCACTTTCTCGCACTCGTATCGAAATGTACTATTTCCTAATGGAGTGTGCAAATTCAATTTTGTACACTAGTCCGGGAATATGCTCTACTTTGTCGAGAAAAATAGTATACACAACACGTGCATAATGTACTACTTCCAAATATATTCTATTAGCGTTTTAGCGTTTTCTGAAAGAATATTTTATTTATCGGCATAAGATTTTAACCACTTATTACACTTATCTAGTACATCAGTTTACTAAAATTTCAAAAGATTATCTTCATTTGTTTTCGAGAAAAAAATTATTTTAGAAAAAAAGTAAATTTTCTTTCTTCCTCGATAACCGGCGTAAAAGATAAAGAATCATTTTGAAATTTGACAGAGGTAGCTTTTTTATATCTAAGGATCCAGTTCGTTGCTCAAAAAAATCCGACTATCACCATCAATGATATTTGAGGTTAAATTTTTTTTCAAAATATTTTCTAATAGCGTTTTCTAAAAGAATACTTTTTTTTATCGACATCAAATTTTAACCACTTCTTACACTTATCTATTACACCATTCAGCTAAAATTGCAAAAGATTATCTTCATTTTGTTAAGTTTCATTGTAAGGCCTAGGTCGCAAAATACATTTAGTATTTCGCGGACAAAAAGAAAGTATATGCACCAAGAACGCAAAATGTATCATTCTCGGCAGGGGCGAGCTTTGGGGCCGGGCGTAGCGAGATAATAATGAACTATTTAAATATTTTTTGTCTCAAAAATTGTTTTCACCGTTACAATAAAGCTTCCTCTTTGAGGAAGCAAAAACATATTTATAAATGACACAATTATATGATGCATCGCACATCGCTATCACAATTCCAAGGCCATAATACTGGTGAGGTTGTATGGTGACATATCGGCATACAGACGCAAACCTTCCTCATTGCGAATCATCGTCAGATCGAACGTTGCAACCATCTTCAATCCTACAGCAGCTGCAGCTTTCTGCGCGGCTGGCAATGTAAAATGACTGAATACCAACTCGTAATTGTGTTTTCTGCACCATTCAATTCCCTCTTTCATCAGAGTTTTAGCCAATCCTTTGCACCTGTGACCAGCGTGTACCGCTAGACTTCTTAATTTTATCGTACGCATATTTTCGTACAGCTGATTCTGTACGACGGCCTTGTCAATTTGTAGGATAGAATCGAGCATATCTTGTAAGCAGGGGGATTTAGACAGCTGTGGTAGCGAGTAGTCATGCAGGATGATGACGCCTACGATTTCGTAACTGTCGCGGTGCACGGCAACGAGGCATGGATTGTTGGCGATAAAGTTGCGGTACTCGTCCTCAATGTATTTCTTCTCCTCGGGCGTGATTCGGTGCTCGTTCTGTTTGAAGAAACCGAAAGTGATTATGTCTTGCTGGTGGTGATGCGCATGCAAGAAAGATAAAATAGCAGTCGTCTCGGTGCTCTCGGCCATGCGGATTATGTAGTCTTTGTGGAGCATGATGCAGACTAGTACAGCGATATATGATTCTCAAAGAAACTGTAGATGGAAAAAACAACTTGTTTTAGGGCAGATTTTCTGATAAGGGAAATTAAAGAAAGGTTGCGCCATGGAAGATGTAGAATGAGGAAACCAAATGGAATAAAAGTTATGTTTTATTATTGGTAGTATCCAATACCTTTTAAAAATGCGAAAGCTTTTCCATTTTTTAAGTTATTAACTGGCCAACGCCATCTGACGGTGGAATTGTGCACCATTTATCAATATCCATATGGTAAAACAGTTTCGGTGTCTGAAATCGAGTATGGCACCCCCTTAATGCATAGTATTGCAATAGAAAAATGTTCTTTGCTAAGCAAAGTATTGGATTCTCACATTCTTAACTCACGGCGTGTAAAGCACTCACTTTGTGCACAGTAACATTTTTATAGTTTTTAAGTAAAAAAAAAGAAATTCTATCAATTGCGGCTTGCATGAATTAGAATAGAATCAGCCGTAAATGAATTAAGAGTAATTTTGTTGGTATAAAAATATTATAGAAGTAGAACATGAGTAAAATAATGCTTACCATAATCCGCCTACTTCAAAGAACGTTTACCAAATGCCGGAGACTCCAAAATCTTCCGTTTAAATGATGCGAGGTTATCGCATATTCACTCTGGCAAGAGATAAACCGATTACGATCAATCAGTTTGTTACACGAAAAAATGATAATGTATCAATCTTGACTTTCACAACGTATAATTGTCACGCTTAGATCAATATTTTTAAAGATAATAGCGTCGTGATTGGCGCCTTTTACAAACATTTTTTTGTGTGATTTAACATTTCAAGATCTTATATTAAAATATGGGAATCTAGTTATAGTTTTTAATTCCCACAAGTAAAGACTAATAATAATAATAATTTACATAAATGGTTCACCTGTGGATCCCCTAATTATTTGAAATCATTAATGCATTTAAGTTATATGATATGTATATATTAGATGCGTCAGTTTTAGATAAGTAATAACTAATTAATCTGGTAAATTACAAGAGCACATTTGGACTATCTATACTGTAAGGCCGAATCCTTCTCAAATCGAACAGCCAGATTATCTCTACCTCACCAATCATTTTGAAATTTATTTCTGCGTCTCTAACTTTGTCTTTTAGTAGCTGTCTTTGATTCCTTACCAACTCGTCTCTGTCTCTCTTTCTACGTTTATTTGTCTCTCGGTCTCTGTCGCTCTTGCTCCGTCTCTATGTCTGTGGCTGGGCTGTTTTTATCTACCAGTGCGTGTCACTATCTGTGTGTCCCAGCCTCTATTTCTCGGTTATTACTTTCATGTCTCAGTCTAACTAACTTTGTTGGTCGCAATTTCCTTGTCTTTGCATGAGCATTATATCGTCTTCCCTCGATTTTACTGTACCTGCCGTCCTCTCTCTCCATCTGTATCTCCATCTGTCTCTCTTTCGGTCTCTCCGACTATGTCCCTTTCCCTTGTTCTTGCTATCGCTGTCTTCCTGACTCTGTCTCATCTCATGGTCTTTCCTCAAAAAATTTGAATTTTTTATAATATCAAGATCAAAGAATTCTTAAGCGCCGCAACCCTCGCCAAACCTTTGCCACTATCTTTGTCTATGTATGTATATTATATCTCTGCCTTTCTGTCTCTGTCTCCCTGACCCTGTCTTCTTTTCACTATCTCTGACTTTTCATTTATGTCTCCCATTTTCTGTCTACGTATTTTTATATCTGACTCTCTGTCCCCATCTCTTTATATCTGCTCTCAGCCTACCTCTTCGTGTCACTTTACTTTTCGTCTCTGACTCTGTATTCAAGTCGCTGTCTTTGATTCGTTACCGCTTCCTCTGTGCCTCTGCCTCTCTTTCTAACTTGTTTGTCTCTCAGTCTATGTTGCTCTCCCTCCGTATCTATGTCTCTAGGTCTGTTTCTGGCTATCTGTCCGTCCCTGTCTTTGTACAAAAATTATTAATTATTTATAAAAATTATATATATTAATCGTGTCTCATTATGGATTACGGCGTAACGATGTCCCTGCGCGTTCGATACTGCCTTCTCTGGTCGTGCATTATAGTCCAATGAGGGAGCTATGTAGTCAACTGCCACCCGATGTTCGTAACTATGATTTGACGATGGAGAAATCTGCTGTGGAAGGGTAATTATTTCCACGCTTTTTGTCATCAAACGTTGATCAAACTACTGCCAAACCCATTATACTGCTTACTGGCTATTACTGGCAAGCGCCTAAATTGATGATTTCGTCTCTTTGATTCCTAATTCAATGAACTTCTGAGTCCGAGTTTATCTCCGAGTGTTTTACGGCCGATACTACCCGAACACAGCGAGCTCTCATTAATAGCAGATAAATAGGAATTTAAGTTTTAATCGTGAAGGGGAGTATAAGGGGGGTACGAGGAAAAAAGAAAAAAAGAAAAGAAAAAAGAAAAAAGAAAAAAAGTTTTATTTTTGAAATTCATTATCAATTTTTTTTTTAAATTTATTTTTGGCATTTCAATTGAATAAAAGGAACGATAAATTAGTTTGAGGAAGCTAAGTGCCAATGAATTGGCAGAGGTTTTTGCTCAAAAATGACGATTTTTGGTACCAAATGTCTTAAAACGTGTTTTTAAACATTTTTTTTTCTCAAAAATTTTTTTCATCATTACAAAGTTTCCTCTTTGAGGAAGCAATATAGTTTAATAAATTAAACAAAAAAGATATTTTTATATTTGAGGCAGAATTGACAATGAGAGAGGAATGAACGGGTAGAGCAAAGGTGTTTCCTCTTTACAATCGAGCCCGTGCGAATGTAATTATTATGATTTCTATCGTTTTCTTGAAATTTTATTTTACGGTTAAGGGTACGTATAATGAGACTTTACGGCCGCGAAACAGGCCGCAAACTACGTACTTTCCGAAAACGTACGACAAAAAAATATTTTTACATAAAATCATTGTCATTTTGTCAAAACTATGAGTATGCCTCAAATTCACAGTAAATTACCAGCAATTTTCACCATACAATTTTCTTCTCATACAAATACAATAAAAACAAACAATATTGGCATAACATCATAAACCGCTCTTCACCTCAATCGCACAAAATCTCCAGACCCCCTAACATGAAGACGACGGTAACGTAGGGCCCCTTCATTTCCAGCACCACACGCGCCAACTAACGCAAATGACTCATTAACGCCGGCATTACCGTCAACTTCTCTCTCTCTCCCCCTCGCTCAGGCCATTAATCCAGAATTGATTCCCCCATAAAAACTCTTACCCCCCTCCCCTCTCATCCGTCCGCGTTTACGCCCAAAAAAGGCAACGCGACGAGGGTTGGCCGCACGCGCGCTTGCGCGTATATCGATTATCCTTTATTAAAATGCACTTGTCGCTGCTGCTGCCGCTGCTGCCTCCGTCGCCGCCGGCAACTTCACTCGGTGCCGGAGCGGGGATAAAGAGAGAAGGGCCGCTGTACCGCTACAGCCGCCGTGGCCGCAAGTACCGGCGATTCCTGTAATCGCGCAGCTTCTTCTTGCGTCGTTTTGCGCCGGCGGACGACGACGCGCGCGACTATTGACCTAAAGACGAGGCGAGTGAGAGAGAGAGAGATGACGAAATCGACGCTGTAGTTCTCTTCGGGGTAACGCGTAACCTCCCACGTATAAGGGAGCACGCGTAACTGTGCAAGCGCGCGAGGGGCTTTGATTTAAAAGAGTAATTAAACGTGAAAAATATATACGTCGATGCGGTGGCTGTATGTACCGTTGATTGAATACGAGAGCGCGCATCGCACGTGTGATAAAAGACGAGCGCGCGAGTGAAGCGTTGGTATATCTGCTGCAGCTCGTTATTGTTTTCATCGGTATAAGGACGAGTTGGCTGTCTGAGAATTCAAGCTTTATACGCGCGTTATACCTATGACGATGTATGGGACAAGTGTTTGTTGAGAGTTCTCGGAATTATTATTATAAAAAGAAAATGATAAAACTATGGTATTTTGAAATAACAAGCAACCCGAAATAGACACGCGATTTGTTACCTCCATATTCCCGTAACTCTCGTTCTCCAATCAACGCGCCAATTACACCCATCAGCACGTTAACCTTCACCTCGCTCCTCCGACTCGCCATTCCTAAAAATACCTCTGATGAAAATTATTATGTCAAGCGGCACCTCGCTGTTACACGATTTCATAACACGTACGTATATATACGCACTCGCCGTGTCCATCTCTCCGTGATGTGTATACCCCCGCATATCTAACGGTCCCCACCGCGTGAAGCAGCCAGCGAGCGCTCGCTAGTTACAATATATATAACCAAAGAACCACGCAGCATCTCATTCATATCCCAACGAGCTGGCACAATAATAACCCCCCTGTACCTCCCACCTACAGCCACATCCATTAATTCATTGACCTCTCATATCAGCCCCTACTACACAACACCAATCCTTCCGAAAAATGTTTCAGCCCTGCGCATCGCACAAACTTTCGGCCCTGCAGCAGCAGTAACAGCGTATATACACTCGCTACGGTGGTGGGGGAAGTGTACCGCTAGCCGGTGGCAGTGTTACATCGCGCGCGAGGGGCCCGAGGGCCCGGCAGCAGCAGCATCAGCAGCAGCACCGCGCCGGCTCACACCGGTATATAAGCTTTTACCGTTCCCCGAGCTATGCGCGCGAGCCGAGCGAGCGAGCGCGGAAGGACGAGAGGAGCAGCAGGGAGAGAGGTGCCGGTCCACGCAGTTCGTTCAACTATATACGGGAGAGGGGGAGAGCGGGAGGTTCTTGACTCCTCGCGCGCGGAGAAGAGAGAGGAGGAGGAGGAGAAGGAGAAAAGAGTGGACGGAGGAGAACGCGGAGAAGAGAAAGAGAGGAGACGCCGTGGTGTCTCGAGATTGGGGAATAGGGTTGAGAGAAATTCGAGGAGTTTTTGAGAATAGGATTAATTTCTTTGCGTTCTCTTTTTTTATGAAAATTTTGGATGCTCTTCGAAGTTAAAAATCGAGTACTCAAAATAGCGGAACAATTGGGGATTATGCATCGGGTGGTTTAAATTTTACGTATAGTTTGGTTGAGATTTATGTATAGAATACCGACGTTACGCGTTGTCATACCTCAAGCGTACTTTGGAAAGATAGAAAACTTGAAGTAAATAATTAAAATAAATGATGATAGAATATTGAAAAAAAAATTACAGTATTTATGACTTATTTACAATTTAAATGTTACAAGGAAAATTACAAAACACTCTCCATCGCTTATGGCAGTTTGTTATTAAGTCTTCATTATACCTTTCGAGTAAGAATATTTCAAGTCGAAAAGGTACAACATCTTGTTTATAACTCAACCGCGTTTACGACTATTTTAACATAAAGATGAATTCACCTTTAATTCCTATCATTGTATCCTGAAAACCATACGTTTTCTGGACACTTACACCGTTATAATTGTTAACTCTCAGAGATATAAATAACACCGCACAAGCCGAGATCGCGTTTGTTATGTTATTTAATTAGACGGGGCAGCTGATTAATGCAGAAGATTTGATATGGGTAATATATGAAGAAAATCGTTAGCGCGAACGTAACGATTTTTTTAACGGTTCCGCCGAGAAATTAAAGCACCGACTCCGCTCCTAATGCTCGCACATTCTAACTTCATAGGCTTTATTAGCGATAATAATAGCATGCTGCGTAATAAATATAATAACAGCGTGTTTACGGCATATTTTAGCGATAACGTCTATTCTGTTAAATTTATTTCGCAAGCGCATTGATAATTAAATCTAATAAATCTCGCCATTTAACCGTACCACCAAAGCAATGGGGATGGTCTTGAAACATTAACAAATCCGTACGATAGAAACATTTGATAGTGGTAAATCCCACGCGGGTTAATTGAAATTTACGATGTCGTGAAACTTTTGAAAATACGTGTATCACACGTCGTTGGACAAAAATAGTCCAGTGAGCGCGTCCATTAAAATTTTTCCCAACGAATATCGCTTCCGCAAGTTGAATGACGCTTCCAATAGGACGAGCACCGTCCAAGTTGTACATCTCGAGGATTATTAATTCCATTGAATTGTCGCTAATTATCGAAGAAACAATAAAGCATTGAAACGTCCGCAACAGATTGCCTGCACTTTGGCCTAATTATTTAAAGGATATTTTCCAAATAGAGTCACTGACCACTTTGCGTAATGCCTTCATCTCGTTGTCAACGCTGTGTCTCACAGCAAATCGGAATAATCGTGTCTCGAAATGTCCTTCATTTATACATGCGTTACAAAATATATCCGAGGATCCAGGTCACCTCCTGCGTACAACTGTCAATTCACCTGTACCAAATGCTTAAACAATCAAGATCCCCACAAAGCCATCCCCTGCAACGTTCGACCACAAGCAATTCACGAAAATCGCTGCTATACAGCCCACCCACTGACCCCGTTATCTCCTCCCCGCCAAACATTCCTAAAAAATTGCCTACCACCTCATCCCTTATCACACCACCCCCTATTGCCAAAACAACATCCACCGCGGCAAGCAATTACAGCTCGTCATCCCTCAAGCACACACACACACACATACCACATTGAAAACCTCTCTCGGCGGCAAAGGCCGCCGCCGCCACGGCAGTTCGCTTGCTCGCTACTCCGCGCGGCGGCGGCGGCGGCGGGGTCGTTGACCATCGGAATATTCACGTTCGGTTATAAGACGCGCTCGCTCGCCTCGCTCGCTCACCGCGCGCGCGCGGGCTTGGCCTTTGGAGAGAAGGAGAGAGAGAGATATACCCTACCTCCCGTGTGTACACCTCTCTACCTACGCGAGCGCGCGGCACGACGACGACGATCGATGATCGCACACACACGTGTGTATATACGTATATGTACGTGAGTGTACTACAGGTCGTGTGTCTTTTTCTCTAGGTGCGCTGCGCTAATGATCGCCACCGACGCCACCCCGCGGGGCTGTATTTCTCCGGTATCTTCGGGGTTATCGATTGTCGACGTGCCGAAAGAGTGTGCCAAAAGGAGAAGCTAGTGGTGGTAACACATACTGAGAGAGATTAGATAGATGTGTGTGTGTGTGTGTATAAATCGGTGGATGGGAGGACGTAGGTTCGGCCGAAATCCGGGATGGCCGCTGATTCATTTGCCCAGGGCAAACACCGTCACCGAGCAGGATGAGAGAGACACTGCGGTTAGCTTTCCTATATAATGGCTCGTATAAGATATCGTTTGGTGTACAAGTTTAGAGGAAGCTCTATATACACGTAGCGGCGATGAGGATTCTGACGATTATTCGGTGTTTTGTTCGTCAGCGAGAATCACGACGACGACGCGAGGAAATTATATTCCCTTAATTTCTGCGTCGAACGCTTGAATATCTCGGTAACCGATAAAGATGAAAAATTAAACGGCTGGTAATGGTCGTCCACTCTTGAGAGACTTTTATCTTTAATACATCATAAAACTTTAGTACCCTTGTGACCCGCCGCAGAAACTCGCGTTTGTTGGCCTTACCAAGATATCTACATTAACGAAATCAATTCGCTCTCGTGGAACCTATATATAAACCAATTGCCGAAAATCGCGCGCGCCTCGTTACAAAGGAGTAGCTCCTACGGCTCTCTCGTTAAAATCCTTGAGTCAGGTTGAACCGTCTCACTCACTCTCTCTCTCTCCCTCCTCTCCACCTCAGGAGTCATCAACCCGCATAGTTCAACAATCTCCGAAATGGCAACGAACGGCCCGGGCGCTTATAATACCCACACAATCTCACTCGTTCGTCGTCGTCCTCCTCCTCCTTCTCTCCCCGCCATTCTCGGCTCTTTCGGTCCCTCATTGGGCGCCTCGTCATCGCCCCGCCATCACGACGCAAAAAAAACAACGCGTATACCCTACCTACATTCAATTTTCAAGGCATCGCTTCCGCGTTTTTCGGGGAGGTGGTGTGGTATAGCAGGCACTAGAAAGAGAAAGAGGGAGAGAGAGAGAGAGAGAGGATCGAGCCAAGGTCAATGTCGCCTCTCGCGGTGATTTTGGATGCGCGACGGCGACGGGTACCAACGCTTGCTTGCTTGCTTGCTTGCATTATTCGCCGACACGACGGGTGTGTATAGAGAGGAATTCGCGAGCGTACACGTCAAGTTCGTCGGCCTACCTTGACAGTTTAAATGCTGCGATACATACGTGCGTGTGTGTGTATTTTCGGGAAGAGTGCGATGAACCGGAGAGGCGGCGACTATAAGGACGACGATGATGCCTCGGTTTAGAAACTTGGGTTTGATCGATGGACAGACGAAATTTCGTTTTATAGCATAGCGAATACGTATACTGATGTAATAATAAACTGATGACTACGAAGCGAGGGAACGAGTCGCGAGGTCGTTGCCACCCGGCCGAATATGCCCGCGCTGCACTCTTTTACGCTCGTACACTTCTATATGTATACGTTACGTCTATACGCAGCTCTGGAATCCATCGTTTCGTCGAGACCAACAAAAAACTCCGCCCGCGAATATTTCGTCAAAAGCAAGAGGATCGTTCCGTATATATATATACATATACGCGACCGAAACTGTGACGTAATCTTCGGAGAGTAAGCGGAGAGCTGCTGCGCTCTCGGGGTCAATGCCACTCTTCCCCGAATCGAGAGAGAGTACGTAGCTTGCATTGTGCGCGTATAAAGAGTACTTGCACAGCGAGCTGACCAAATGCGGCGAGCGCTGGACAAAATTTCACGGGCCGCGGCCATGATTTTTATATACGAAAAGTATATAGCGGCTATTGTGCGAGACGATCTGATTGATCATGTAACACGTCAAGACATTCTATTTGGCGGTGATAAATTCGAAAATTCGTCGACTCACTTTCTTTTATTTTGAAAACACGGATTTTTTAGCAGACGCTCTCACTGACTAACTCATTAGCATCTCTTACTCCGACCGCAATGATTTCACTTCCTATTTTTAGCGATCCTCCCTTACAAATGAACCATTCGCCCGTAGTCACTGCGTTGTCCCATTTCAAGCGCCACGTTATATACCCTATAATCCAATCGCAGCTCGTCCCAACCGATCCTCAAACAAGTAAACAAAACCACCGTCGTCGTGTCGACGACCGCGATGAGATAACACACTCACCACCTCTCGCCTAAATTCTGGAAGGTCGTTCGTGGTCACCCCCTGTGTACAATTTACTCGCGTATACGAACGCACAGACACATAGCCGTACATCGATGTTCAAAAGGAGTAGGAGAAAGAGAGAGAGAAAGAGAGAGAGAGAGAGAGAGAGAGAGAGAGAGGAAGGTGGGGAGGAGGAGGAGGAGACGAGGGGGCGCGCGCGCACCTGTGGATCGTCGCTGTACCGTAAGCCGGGCGGCGAGTCGCTCGTCGGCCACCACCACCACCGTACGTGTGCTGCTGCTGCTGCTGCTCTGTCCGTCCGTTCGCTCGTTCGTTCGTCCGTTCGCCTACCTCTTTCTCTCTCTCTCCTCTCTCTCTCTCTTACTGTGTCTCGCGCGCCCGTGCGATCGCGCTTCAATCTCTCGCGGGTCTACCGAATATTACAACGCACATCGAGTGGTGGTGCGCCGGTCGATCGATCGTCAATATACACGTGTCACAGTGCTCGATTCTCATTCGTCTCTCTCTCTCTCTCTCACTTACTCTCTCAACTTTTCCTACTTCTTCTACTTCGACTTGTTCGTTGTCGTTGCGAGCGAGCTTGCATCGCCCAAGTGCCTGTTTCATTCATGGATGGATCCGTGGTCAGACGAGCCGTAGCCGTGGTCGTCGTCGCCGAGGAGATCGCCTAAGCCCGCACACGGACAGAAAACGCTTAGAGAGGGGGCTCGAGGATAAATAAGGAAGTGATAACGTTACATGGCTAGAGGAGCCCCGAGCGCGAGGACACCGTGCACCAAAATGCGGTGGAAGTCGTCCACCTGACACCACGTCCACACGCCTATCTACAGACGTGCCTACTAGACGTGTATCATCATCATTATTATTATTATTATTGTTGTTGTTGTTTTTATTATATATAAAAAAATACACGTGAGAGCGTGTACGCGGAAACACATCACATATACACAGAGACACAGACACACTCACCCCCGAGCCACGTCGCCGCGCGGCCATTGACTCTGTTGAGAACCAGAGACACACACACAGACACACAAATACACACACACACACATACACGTATAAATAGAGAAAAAAAATATATGTGTGTAATAACTCGACGTGTGTGGGAGGATAGAGAGGATTGTGTGCGCGTGTTCGTGTTGGAATTAACACGAGGATTTTGTGTGGAGTGTTGCAATTAAAAGTAAAAGAAGAAGAAAAAAAAGTGATTATTTCGGCCTCTTTCTCGCCCTTCTTGTGTGCCGGTAAGAAGAGAAGAGAGGAATTCTCGCGCCGCGGAGACAGAGAGAGTCGACGGACCGGCAGTGCCCGAGAAGAAGGAGTTTGAACATTGGTCCCGGAATCAGGATATGCGATTGCGGACAACATGCCGAGCACCATCAGAGGTGAGTACATACGAGCTTCCGTGATGCCCTATTGTTTACGAACGATTTCCGATACTTATCGAAAAAGAAAACATTGCCGACAAACATCATCCCCTAAAAAATAACCATCGGCGGCTATTTTTGACAGGCAACCGGTCTTCCCTCTACCGCGTAGGCGATCGCGCGCGCGCGCGACGACGGCGAAGCGGAAAAACAGGATAACAGCTTCGCCTTCTTCCTCCTCTTCTTATTCTTCGTCGTTCGGCCGTCGCGAATATCCCGATACTCGGCGGCGCGTCTTCCTTTTTTTACCGTTTTCTCACGGCGCGCGAGCGAGAGCCGAGCGGTGAATGAATCTGCCGTTATTCGCCGAGTCTCTCTTGCTCGCTCGCGCGGTTGTTTACAAGAGCTGACTGCCCATGACGACGACGACGGCGCGAGTGTGAGGCTCGTTTCGTCGTGGTTTAGGGGTTGGTTTTTTCTTTTAGGTGGTAGAGGAGTGGGTGGTCGGGTCGTCCTGGTATAATCAGGGTAATGAACTTGGGAGAGAAGGATTAGGATGATGTTGCGGTACGGTGGTTGAGGGTTTTTAGTTGAATATATCAATTATAGTCTTGTTATTCGCGAATATATAGGTAAAATAACGGTAAAAATACCTTTTAACTTAATATAGAACCAAATCGCTCCCCATAGCTATACTACGAAGCTCAAAAGCTCCATGTAAATTCAAAAAAGACCTTAAATCGATCAAAAAATCGTTATTCTCCCAACATCCAAAAAAAACCACCGAAAACATCAAAGCTCTACTCTATAATAAAAAGAAAATCTTTACACAGTAACCAAGAGTATTCTCAAAAAGCGACATAATATCGACAAAGTGCCGCAGCGCGAGTCACCGCCACCACCACCGCGGCGTTTTACAAAGTCCGGCTACTGCTCTCTCTCTCTCCCACGCGCGCAAAAATCGATAGCCCCGTCGGCGCTCAGGGGCCGTCAACGTCCGCGGGAAAAAAAGAAATAATTCGCGCGCACCGCAGCAGAAAAAGAAAGAAGAAAATTTTCCCTGACTCCTCGGAAACGGTCGCTTTCCCAATCCTCTCACTCACACGTTCCTTCCGTTCGCGCGTGCGTATAATACGTACGCACGAGCGTATACGTGGAATAACGCCAAAAAAAACCCCTCTGAAAAAAGCGCGTGTTCCAACCAAAATGGGGCGCATTGTAATCGCGAAGAATCGAAATCGGCGTGCGCACGCGACGACGTCGCATATACATAGCACATATACATACACGCGCGCAGGGTCACTCGGGGTCAGTAACACACTGACGCCTCCGGGGAAGGACATAAAGCGCCCCGCGCTCGCGCGTACAGTATATAGAAGCAGCCCGCGTGTATATATGTATATATATATATATACACTGCAGGTAGCAGCAGCAGCAGCAGCAGCAGCTCTACGGCTCAGTGCACGCGCGTGCGTGCGTGTACGAAAGAACAGGTGTAGCACGCGCGCATAGTACTATCGATCCGTAATTAATAAACAACGAGGAAAAGCGCAACGGTCGCCCGGTATAGTTGCGGCCCGGTGCTGGTAGTACTGATCTATTTCGCGTTGGCTTTGTTTCGGATGCGCACGGGGGTGGCGCGCGAGATTGATTAATTGGGCTCGCCTATAATTACGGGGGGTGTGTGTGTGGGGTGTAATTGTTGTAATTGAATTTAGGGGAGGATGATCGGGGTGTATATTTGGATAAGTGCGAGGAATGTGGTATACTCGAGGGAGGGTCGATGGACTGTGCGGTAAGGGCGGTTAAATATTAATAACCCGCCCGCGCGCGCGAGGCGGTAGTGGCGTTCATTGAATAGTGGATGAATGGGCCGCACGCGAAATCTTTCGTCGATCTACAAAGAAGCGCGTTAATGTCGGTATATATATATTGTTTCGCGTTCAAAGCACTACTGGAAAATGAACGATTTTCGTTGAAATGTACGTAAAAAGAAATACAAAGTAATTCGCGACTCGAGCTGTACTTTTTCCAACCACAAAGAAAAATTATATTATAATAATAGTGCTACTCGCACTACTCTTTTTTTTCCTTACATGTATACACGTAACAGTTATAATTCGCGTTTAAAAATAGTAACGTGTAATAATGAAACCAAATTATAACCAGCCGCTCATTACCATCGTTCTACGATTATATATTATATATACACACACCTCGTGATTCAGCCCATCGTACACATATACGTACGCTGCTTACAGCTCGGCGTGTACTTGCCGCGTCGGATCCGATATCCCGAAAGAAATTACTCCGACAATGATCTTTCTCTCTATCTCTATCTCTCGCGAGCGAGCGAATTGATTTATTCATGTGCGCTCCGCTGCGGAATTTTGATTTACCGCTCGTAAAATCGCGGGGGCAGATGAAAGGGAGGGCATGAAATATTCATTGAAAATTTCTCCCGCGGCACAGGGTTTGTCTGTTATTGTTGTCCATTGGTATATCAATGCATATCAAATGTCAATACGGATCCGAGCTGTTGTGGGTGGCTGCTACCGGTATTAGATGGGCAGAGTTCGTAGAATAATGTATTTTATTACTGTTTTACTGAATGGCCTGTACAGATATTTTTATTAATAAATAAACCATTGTAAATAAATAAATTCAATATATAAGAGAATTTTTAATAACAATATTCTCAAGTTTCGTTAATACAATAATTTTACAATAAATTAAAAATTAAATAACAGCAGTTAATGTCAACCATTTACGATACGCCAATAAAAAAAAGCAAGAATTCCACGTACCATAACCCGCGCTCACGTCTAATCCGGCAGCCCAACCCCACCGTACACAAAAAGAAAATCCAGCGTGACTTCCCGGCGCGGCAGCTCTAAACGCATCATCGCACCTTTAATCCCCCCCACTCCGTGTAATGCAGGTGGCAGAGACCTTGGCTGGGAAGGCAGCTGTGTGGGATCGATCGTCATCGGCGATCGGTTCCGGCGCCTCTCGGCTCTTTCTCTCTCTCTCGGCTTTTTCGGCCACGAGTCAACGCCGAACAAAAGCAGCCGCGGGGTCGACGACCCGAGCCTGGTGTGTATAGCGTGCAGGTATACACACGCGCGTGCGAAAGAAGAAGAAGTAGAAAAAGAAGAATGGAAAGGACGACGAGAAGTGTAGGGTAGAGGGTTAGCAGGGTTAGCTAGTTAGGCGCGAAGGGTTTGGAGACTTTGAAGAGGCGAGGGGAGATCGATTTTGCGGCAAGAAAGGATATCGGATGGGAATTGCCGATACCGATGTAACCGTTAACAGATACAAAGTTTGCTAAACATATATTAGTGATGATATTAAGGGGGTGTAACGTGTAAAACTATGTAATAATTAATATATAGCAAATGAATAGCGATTTATGCCTTAAAGAAATTCAGTTTGCCTTGCGTAATCCTGTAACACATCATTCTACCAAAGTTTCGAGGCAACAAAAAAAATAGAGAGACCTTTGTTTATGGTTGTAGCGAAAATGAACGAAAATCAACAAAACTTCGTTCCAAGAATAAACCAACGTGTCATCATCATATTTTGTCCTGTAACCTTGTAGAACGATGTATTAGAGGATTTCGCAGCTAGCAACTAAATTCGTTTATAAGTTTATTTTTCTATTTATATTAATTATTTTGACATGTTCCGCCGATAAAACAGGATTAGTCGTGAAGTAGGACTATCACACCCTCTTATAAGATGATCAACCGATAATGTTAAGATCTTGCTCTTTGTTACAAATCACTCCTCACCCTTGTCTGCTAACCGCACAAATCTACACATTGTTCGTAGCCACCACTCCATGTCCGAAACCACTAATTACCCCGCTCGCCGCCGAAATCTTCCCCACACCCCAAAGCCAAAAAGAAAGCGCAGCAACCGCATCACGCTTGAGAGTTCGGCCGCGCGCGGGCAAGGCCAAAACCGAGGGGAACAGGTATATATACACTTACCTCTCTCTCTCGCGTCCGTGTGTATAATCACGCGGCTGTACCGTTATACGCGTATGTGCATGCGGCGGCGGCGGCAGTCGTTCCTTTTTCCGAGGCGCACGCACGCGGCGCCCGGGTTATTATTTAACAACCAGAGACGAGGTGTATAGGTGAGCCGAGCTTTGCGTATTACACTCGTTAATTGTGTAATTCAAATTTATATGTGTATATTTTCGGTATTACATCTTAATTACATCATATTAGACAGCCCTCCAAGCACTATTCACTGACGCCTATATCAAAGTTTGACAAAGCCCAGACCGACACCTCTGACACGTATCCATCAATACGACACGAACCATTAAATTCCCCCCGCTATGTGGCCCCACCTCTCTCGGTAAATAATTAATCATACCCTTGCCCACTCTCTGTCCCCCCAAAAACCGCGTCAATCAATAACCCATCACCTCCGCCACCGAAAAGTGAGAAATAATCCTCCACCCCGATCATTACATATCAAAGACGCAGCCGCTGTAACCCAATATATCACTGCCCCCGCGTGCAACAATGCATCGGCCGCTAATACACAAGTCGCCGTGATCGCTATATAATACGCGATAGTGTCAACGCGCCGCGGCGTAAGGACGAACGAGAGAAGGAAGCTCAAGGTATAGAGCGCGCGGAGAGTATATAACCGCGGCGCGCGAGTCATTGAACCCGTCGCGCCGGCGGCGACGAGTCGCCAGCTGTTTTCCTCCCAGCTCATACCTAGCCCGAGCGGGGCTTGCATCATCCTCCACTCTTTGGGTCGAGATTTTTCATCTTTCTTTTTCTCGTATTTTCGGCGACGATCAGCTATAATTAATAAACAAAATGAAAATGACGATATACCGAGCGCGCGGATCGCAATCAAATCGCCACTTCCATTTAAACCTAACTGTACAAACCCCGCGCGCTCGCGTATCGCATATCAATTGGCTGCATATACATATACATACGCGCACACTCATCCTCCGCGAGCACCTGGCGAACAACAAAACGCTTGCGCGCTTGCGCGGGGCACACCAAAACACCCTAGACAGTCGCTCGCTCCGCGCCAGGAATTTCGTGTGCTCGTACGGGAGAGTGAGTGCCACACACGTATACACAGCGCGGAGAAGAGAAGAGGTCGACGACCGCAGGTGCGCGCGGGGTCCCGCTTCACGAAACGGCCGAGCGCGCGCGCGTGAGCGAGTCAGCAGCGAGCGAGACCGCGTGAGGCTCTCGCTCTCTCGGCGCTTCTTTTTCGGCGGTGTGGCGCGGCCGCGCGAAGGTCGGATATAAGAGAGAGTATGGGGAATGATGCAATGGTGCGTTGGTCGATACGAAGCTTTTACAGGAGTAGGATGATAAAGACGTGATAATGGAAATCGATAATTTTCGGGGGTTGTTAAATTTATATTATATCCTGTAAAATTGTAAGCGATATTTCTTTTCCATCGTATAAGCAGATGGAACGAGGACGATAGCGTGACTCGCTTATCCCGCGGCGAAGGATTTTTAAAAAACCGGCCGAATTCTATTATTAAACCTTACTTACTTCCGCAAACTGAGAAAGCCAACTCTTATCGAAAATCTCTCTCTTTCTCCTCGCACACAAGCGACATTCCTTCCTCGTCCTTCTTATATATACACACACACGCCGACTAACCACTCGCCTTCTCGTATTCGCGCATCACGACGTCATCACGATCGCCGCGCTACTCGAATTTCTCTCTCCTTGACGTCACGCTCATCGTCGTCGTCGTCCGCACCGAAAAATCCAAAGCGGAAAAGCGAGCGTAGCGCATCGAATTCAAAGTCACGGTCGGCCACGCGCGCATCACCAGTCGTTATCGCGCTGCCGCGGTGGTGGTGGTATATATGATGGTATAAGTGTCGAGTTTCGACAATAGAAGGATGTTGCAGAGGAGTCGGGTGACAGAAAAGTATAAATAAATAAAATCCTATTTCGGTTCGCGTTTGTATAGCTATAACGAACGGATAAGATTTTTTTTCTTCTTCATATATACATGCGTTCCATTAGGCCGGAAAAATTCCAGTTCCATAATTAATATTATCGAATGCGCTGTGTCGTAACCAATTAGACACCATCCTTGTAACGATTCTATTCCAGAATTGAAAGGTGTGTCTCCCACTGTGTGGGGCGAGCAATTCGGTCCCGCGGCGGCGGGCTCCAGCGACATTCTGGGAGAGCCGAAAGAAGAAAGAACAGGTTCCCCTCCGCGATGTAACTTACGCAGAAGGAAGAAAATCTCGGGACACGCGTGGGCGGCGGATATGTGTGCGTTTTAATTGCCCGCGGTCACGTATACATACACACGGTGCTGCTGACGATCTCGTTCTCTTTCTCGCTCGTCCCGGAAGTCGACGAGGAAGAGGGACAATGTGTTAGCCGCGTCGTAGAAAGTGAAACCGTGTTAGGGGACGCGCAAGGTGCGCGCGCGCGAGCGCGTTTAAATAGGTGTTTATGCTAATTTTAGAACCGACGAGGACTCGCGGCTTTTATTTTTAACCGAGCGGTGTTCCAGCTATTTTTGGATTTTCCAAGCATCGTGGGTTTTGCAATACGACGAAGAAAACAAATACGGCGCGCAGGTGCAGTAATTACCTGTCGTACGCAGGCGTAAAATTTTTTAGCGAGTAAATTGCCATACGCTCGGCAAAATTAAAGAGGGGAGAGCTTCGAATCAAAAAGAATAATTGGACGAAGCGCGTGCACGCGAGTATCGTAATTTTTAACTGTACTCTCTCTCTCTCTCTCTCTCTCTTGCCCTCGTATACGCACGATGCGAGTTTTAAAGGGATAACGAGGAAGGGATAATTCGACGGATAATCTTTCTCTCTCGCGGCGGCGAGATAAATAAAAAATACGCGCTTGCGTGTATACGTGTATATATATACACGCCGAAAAATTTTTTTTTATTACAAAGTCGCGCTTTAATGCCCGGGTATAGCAACGCGCGCGTGCTGTCGTAAAAATTGTAACTGTGTTTTCCACAGAGTTGATTGTGGATGGGGCGATATTTAAATGAGGAAGCCGCGATATAATCAATTTCCATGAAATTATACAGTGTCAAAGTAATGTTTTTTAACGATCTACGAGCGGTATTTAAAAAAAAAACCGTTTATATTTTTCGTATATAATAATATTGTAATACCCGCGTGCTTGCGTTTAATATTATACAAATAAATCGTACGTTGTTACTTAATCCCGAAAATATCCTTCATAAAAAAGGTACATTCCGTGGATTATTATTATTATACAAAACTTAAACCATATTTCATTCTGGAAATAAAGCATATAAATCGTGGCCGCGCAGCCGCATAATACATCACTTGGCTAATAAACATCGAGCCCAGGCAACTATATACATGTTTCACAGAGAAATTTGAAAACCAAGAGAAAGAAAAGGTGAATATATGTAAAAAGAAAGAAAAAAATACCTCGAGCTTGCTTGCCAATTACCAGAAAAAACACAATGGCCACTCGATCTTCATTTAAAGCCCCCGAAACTCACCTCCCGCATTCCTGTCTCTCAAAGGCTCGCGCGCGCGCTCGTAAAAGCCTCTCCTCTCCCGCAGAAGCTTCTCGATGCTCCTCTCTCTCTCTCTCACTTTTTCGCCGCGATACGCATACATCTCTCGCAAATTAACTCCTTCTCTCTTCCGGGGCGAGCGAGCGAGCAAGCGGTCACAAAGACTTTCGGGTACATAAGGGCTTCTCGTTCTCTCTCTCTTGCTTACGCTCACTCGCGCTTGCTAGAGGCCTCCTCTCGAGGGGGCAACGACCCCGTCACCACGTGGCGAACGCCGCTTGCGAGAGCGCGAGGCGGTTTGACCAGGTAGATGTGAGCGCGCGGCGGCAGAGTGAATCTCGGTTCCCCGAACGGACGTACAGTCTGACGGAGAAGTGAGTATAAGAGACAGTTGGATGATTGATGATGGGGAGGGTGAGGGGGTATATATGGGAAGTGATTGGGGTGATTGGCAGAGCTGGCTGAACGCGCATAAAGCAAAAGGCCATTTCTCATTAGACGAGAATGGAGATTAGAACGGTGAGTCGCGTGGAATGATGACGGTGAATCGTAGTAAATCAGGAAGAATTGTGTCGTATTTAGACAACATTTAGAAACTGTTACTTTGCTGTCCCAAAATCATAGCTCTTCAAACGACAAAACCGCAAATAAAAACCGTCAACCCTTCGCGCACACCAACAAGCCCAACTCTCCACGGCGACTGTACGACAGCGCAATACATATTATATACAGCCTCACCCGAGCGCTTGTGCGAGTGAAAAATGCGTACCTGATGAGCGGCAGTGCCGCGCGCGTGAGGGGAGATATACAGTATATATCTATATACCGCGAGTCACGGCCGGACACGAGGTAAAAAGTCTCGCGCGGTAGTATATCTCGTTTTTCGGCACTGAGAGCCCGCGCCGCTCGGCTTTTCGGGCAGTTGATAAACCAAAATAAGTGCGGCTGGTAGGCAGTCGAGCGTGAGAGAAAATTTGTCTCCGATTGGCGGAATGGCCCGTGGTGACGCGAGCTTGTGAGGCTAATGGCTGGCATTTGTCTTGGCGATTATGCGCTGATGTAAATTATTTCCTTACATATATATATGTATGCGCTTTTTTTGTTGTAACGATTATAACCATGACGTTGGTAACATTGTCGCGACAATCAAACACAGAAAATAAATTATACGAGAAATCATCGAAATTATTTCGTCTCGACGTATACAACTATATACTCCCACACATACCGCAGCGATCGCTTCCTCCTTCGCTTTACGAGCATCGGCTGTTCTATACGGAGATACAGAAGAAAGAGACTATACCGAGAAAAGAGGGGGGCAAGATACGCGCGAGTCACTCCGGGCAGTAAAAAGCGCGTTCATTTTTCTCCTTTGTTGTACTGCGCGCGAGTCGCCCCGGCGACAGATGGGCGCCGGAGGATCGACTGTTACCGATCCCTCGCTGAGTTATGGCCAATGGTAATTTGGAAGATGGGGAGAGAGACGGAGGAGGAGGTCGTTAAAGGGGTTGAAGTTTGGCGGAAATCAATTTCGCGGGTGACGTGGGGCTTTTTCGAAAGAAAATAAGTGACTTTGGGGGGGCGGACGTGGAAATTAATTGTTGAGAGGAAATTATGTATATATGACTAACGTAATTGAGGAAGCTTATTTTGGAGGGTATACATGAATATTTGATATCGGAAACATCCATAATCTGTGATATTTAAATTTAACAATATAGAAACGATGAGTGAATATATATACCGATCCGGTTGCTTGTGACGAATTAATATTTAATTCATATAAAACTGATCGATAAAACATATAACCCGATAAATTATTCTCAATCTTATATGCGATTTCTTTACATCCGAACAACTTCCGTCTTACTTTCCCGCGCCGTATAATTGAATTCCGATATTCCGTCGCGCGCGAACGACAGAAATAAAATATATATCACACGCTCGACAAATTTCTTCTCATAATCCTATGTTAAAGAAAATCTGCGTATATACCATCCATTAGCGCTAATTAAAAGCGCAAAAGCATAAGCCACCACACAAAGACAAATCACAACGCAATATACCATTAATCACAACAATTAAGAGCAAAGCTCGCATCAGCGACAAATCATCGCGAGAAGCCCAAAGCCAAACTAAATACCTCCCCAATTAAAACACCACGCGGCTGCTGCTCCTTACCTCGTTCCCCC
>JAPYZP010000883.1:0-25278 GCA_030522985.1 Torymus sinensis | reverse complement strand
TGTTGAACGCTTTTTTAATGTGCTAAGTGCATTCGTTAAAGGTTGAATTGCGCCTCTGCGCGGATTCTCCGAAATGGTTATCATTCTGTCATAATGGGGAAGTGTAAAAATTATAATTGGAAAATTGAAATGGCTATAATAACGTTATCAATAACGGGATGAAATAAATATTGCGCTGGATATAATGACGCGTATAAAAAGCATAATTTTTGCACGACACGTCTTTATGCGGAAAATTGAATTCTAATTTATTTCATCAGTTTCTAATTTCATCGATACCTTATAAAAGCCCGTGCGCACGAGTACTTAGTATAAATAATAGTATTATATATCTGTAATATATAAATTAGCCTATCTGTAATATATAAATTAGCCATAGATAGCCATCATCGCTGCGGCGTAAACGTGCGCGCGCGCTTCTCGCGTTAAATAACATATTTGAAATAATTGTGGAAGAAAGGATCGCGTATGTATAATTAGAAAATTTTACAATAGACACTATAAATTACCAATGCGACGTTTAGGCATCTACCGGCGGCAGCGCGTTTTGCCGAACACGCGCGTATACGGCAACAACACGTTCGACGTTCGACGAATGATGTATATACGCGGGTTGAGAGGCTGTTTGCGCATTATTCCAACGCGATTATACGGATTGGCTTTTATATGTTGTCTTTGGTACTTTCTAGGAACAAGTAAAAGATACATCAGATATGGAGAAAAAGATGTTGGCGGATAAAGATGCAGAAGGTGGCTGTGGAAAACATATTTTTTATATGATTACCGAAGAGTATCTGTAGAAATATTATTGAGAGGATTTTAATTCATTTTCTTATAACGTTATTATATATTGTTATTAAGTGAAGTGTAAATTATGAAAATTGGCTCTGACGAATGCGTCATTATATTCTCTTGGAATTTCAATTTGGTTTAGACAGTATAGATGAAGAGATTTTGAAATACATAAATTATTACTGCCATGTTTAATATCATTGCTTTCATCAATCGCACTACAAATACCTGTTATTTCATTCAATTTGATCCATTATTTATCGCCACTTTTACATTTTTACAATTTCTATCTAAATACACCAATTAGCTTTATCATTCGCTCATCATTTCCCAGCCTAAACATCAACAGACAATATCAACGATTTTTCTTCATAACGACACTCTCCACAAACCATTAACTTTATATATTTAAAATATAATATTAAAAAGAGCCAAGCACGCCATTTATCTAAGCCTGCAGCCTACACCGCAAAGGTAACGGGGAGCGCGCAGGCGACAGGGGCGATCAAGATCGAAAACAATTTTACGATCCACAAATTATCGGCCCAGAGGAGAGCCATCCATCAAAGCCGAGCTCACGCGCGCTCACTCACTCACTCACGCGCAGAGCGTCACCCGTTATAATCTCTCTCTCTCTCTCTCTTCCCGTCCACTCTGTACGCTGCGAAAAAGAAATCGCGTCCGTTTTCAATCACTCTCCTTAATTCTAGAGTCCATACAGCCGCGACGCGCTGCAGCGGGTTCAAATAGGCGAAAAAGGCCTCCGCAAATTAATAGTCTATTAAAAGGAAGCGGGGGAGAAAAAATGCGAAAAGCTAATCACACGCGTGTATGCGATGAGGTAGTTCGCGTGTGTGCTGCTGCTGCTGCTGTGAGATCGGATCGCGCGCACAGCTGCCGAGGTGTCCGCGCGTGAAAGTGCGGATAGGATGCGCGAGCGAGCGAGATGTCTGTAATACACGCGCGCGAGCAACGGTACTGTGGAGGAGAGTTTTACGAGGGAGGTGGTGGTACAAAGGGGCAGTGACGGAAGTGTTCTGAATATGGCATGATAATGTTTTTAGTTTCCGTTAAGGTGGATCCGGCGCCGTTGGGTCGTATCATTGGGGGGGGGCTCTTTAGGGTGCATTGCGTGAGTTTTACATAGAGAATCGATGAAATTTCAATAAAAACAGTTAATAATAAGTTATAAAGTCTCTCAACCATTTAAGCAGCCTACAATATAAAAAATAAAAATGTTATTCATCACTATTGATGAAGTCCTCGACCCTTGGGAGTATAATCTTATTCATAGGAAGTTATATATGCAGATTTCTTCGAAATTAGGTCGGTGATCATCATATTTCAATACATCATTGTAAACTATAGATAATAAACAATTATTTACAAGTTCGTTTTTAAAGAACTTATCTATTTTGAACTCGTGTCAGAAAAATTAATACTCGAAAATTTACTTCTTCCATAAGAGTCCGTAATAAGAGTACGAATTTGAAACTTTTTTTCCTTTTTCATTTACTCGGTGACTCGACTCGTGACACACGCCATTGAATAGCTTGAGATTTCAGCTTTCAGTAAAGATTTTTATTTTTTGATACTTATGTATTTAAAAAAAACGCCGGAGCCACGCCTTAATGAGGAATGAAGGGTGGACGGTAATGATTGTTAGTTTTGGGTAACGTATAAGCGCAAATTATAATAGAAAAGTTTAAATTATAGTTATAATTTCATTTGTCAATATCGGAAACTATAGAGTATAGCTTGACTTGATACTATTATAATATTATTGTTACACACTGCAAACATTAAATTCAGCCTAATTTTTCTATATAATAGAAACCTTAACTATACGTCGTACAAATACATTAACATACGAAGAAAAATGAAAACAACTGCTAACACTATATACATAACGCATGAGAGCAAAACCGATATACAAGCAGCTACAACCACTTGACGCACTCGCGCGACTGCCTTACAACTGGATCGCGCGCATGCATATATGTGACGCACATACACGCTCGCGACTCCGTGAAAATTGAGCTTACATCGACCCGGACTACTCCGCACCTACATATATGCGTTTACAAACTCCGAGCACGTGAATTATTGTCGTATTTACCAACTACGCGCGCAGAGTACGACACTGTACCGCATGCATACGTATAACACATACTGCACACACGCGCGAGACTAAATCCCCTCGTACGGGAATCTAACGTACGCGCGCGTAAATTTGCTCGCAGCTAGTTTGAATACTTTGTCGCCGCGGTGCGGCATTGCAGTCGCGCGCGCCGTGCGGTAATTAAGTACTCGCGATTTAACCGCTAGGCGGAAATTTGTCCGCTGCTTAATGTACTCGATAATCGCGCGAGCTCGGAATTTTACGCCCAATAAAGCGCGATGTTTATATATTCGCGCGCGCGCGCGAGAGGGGGAGAGAGAGAGAGAGATGCTTGTTTGAGTCTCTTTGGGAATGGTGTAAGCAATTCGCTTTTGCGGTTGGGAAACAACGTCCGCAGATGTTGGAGGGGAATAATTTAAATGTCGTTTGGACGTAATTCATCTTTAATTGGCGGAAAAGGTATACTGCTGTGTATAGTTGATGCATTAACTAGGAACGTGCAATAAAACCAGTGTTTTACAGAATCTACAGCTGGAATGATTTTTCGGGGTTTTCCTACAATGCTAAATTGAACAGGATTTTCTTTGCTCGTTACAGCTCATTACAGTGATCGTTTAATTTATACTTGACGAGGTAAACGTTAATTACACGCCGAGATTTCGCTAAATCGCAATCTGCAGGCTAATCATCTCGTGTATATACATACATTAAAGTAACGTAATGCGGACGACAAGCATGACATCTGCTCTGGGCAAAATAAAAGTAAAAGTTCTCATTGAAATGCTTAGCATATTTTATGCAAACATCTTAATTTAAATTATGACTAAGCGTATTCATGCATATATGTTCCGCGCTTCTATTTAAATACTTAAGAATGTGTTGGCGAAACTCGTTCCTCGTGTTGTGCGCTTAGATGTTATTAAATTTCTATATTATCAAATCGAAATGATCTAATTTCTACCCAGTATATGGAAGTCACACTTCCATGTATCTTATTACAGATGAATACCGTAGAGCGAATAACGTATATACACAAAAAATCAATTTGAATATGATCATTCGGAAAAGGACATTATTTTTTTCAGACGTCGTCGGCCGATACACATTACATTGGACTATATTTAATTAAGTTTCGTTGCGGCGAATCTACGATCACTGTCATAATGCTCGTTTCGCAAGAAACATGTTGTGAGGCTTAAATTTTACATTTTACATGGAAAATATATTATTCGAAAAAATATTCATAACACGACACTCTTTTCAAATAACTTTTTTTTTAATCCTTTAGTATACAAGAAGCTTGATGAAATTGCCTACGATTGGTCGATCATACAAGGGTATAAAACTGTCGTCGTGTCTACCATCGCTGAAAAGATCGGCCAATCCCGTAACCTCTATAAAATAACGAACACCGCATAACACGTGTACGCACACAGCTAAGAATTCACACGGAAATTGATAAATTGTCACCTCTCTAAATCACCTTAATCCTGTTACCATCGCTCTATAAGCAGCCAGCGTAGGCGCTTGTTTATTACGCACGAGAAAGAGAGAGAGAGAGAGATGAAAAAAGCGTTCCCTCGGCGTCACAGCGTCGCGCACACTGCTTTCGGTCATATCCCACGGTACACTTTATTCGGCCATAAATAATCGCCCGAGGCCCCCTCGCGACGACTACCTGTTACCGCTTTCGCCCGCGTCTATAACGTATTATACATCTATCCGCGTGTGCAGTGTGTGACGTATAATATATAGAGGTGACGCGCGTTCGATTTTCGGCCGATCGGTATAATCCGGGAAGTCCCGATAGCGATGTTACGCGTGAGGCCAGAACGCGCGCGTGTAAAGTGTTTCTGCATTTCATTAGAGGTGTTAATTGCGGCCTGAGATTTTAGCCCGATAAGGTTTTATTTGTTTATTGTCGTCTAAGTAATGGAATTCTTTTCGACTGTCACTTTGATTGGTGGAAGGAGGAAGGATTCTTGTGATATATGAATTCGGAATTTGGAATGCATTTATTTTCGCGATTTATGCTTTGCGTTTAGAAGGAAGTAATAAAATTTGTTAAAAGCTCTTGTGTAAGTCTTCGTGGCCGTGTATGAAACGGCAGGATATTTTAATACACTAATTATCTCTTTCGGTCTTTTCAAAGTTTTTAAACAATTATATTTTCTTAATAATATCCTATTAAAAATCATTTTGCATTCGATTTATTATACCGCACTGTATAAAAACAGCCAGCAAACACCATCCCTAATCTCCACGCAATAAAACCCACCTTCTAAACACGAACGATTATCTCTCTCTCTACCCACGATTATTTAATTAACGAATTCCGCGCCGCGACAATCCGCATGCACGCGAGTGCGCGTGCGGGTGCGAGATATCGCGGCCGATAAACTCTCTCCGTGCGCGCGGCTCTTTAAGGCCATTGATAGGAGCCGCGCGTATGCGCAGGACTCGTCCGACCGGTGTAGTATATATACACAGTGTGACGTGGTATCTTATAGAGAGGCTTCTAGAGAGATTTTCCCGGGGATGCGCTAGCGCGCGGCGCCTGTAATTCGCGCGCTGATAAGACACCTGCCACGGAGGAATGAGATGGGATAATGGAAGTCGAGGGCTGCCGAGGTGAGATTTTGGTTTTCATTCTGACACTTTGGTCTTACGTAATGAATTATATGCTAATCGTAATCGAGCGTAATTTAATAGGCGTGTGGAGTAAACATGAAAGGATTCATTGTATATTATACTTCTATATCAGTGCTGTCAACACATTGGACTAAAGCGTATGCCATTACGAATAATCGAAGATGTTTACATGGAGTGTGGAATACCGACCTTTTACTTATAACTCGGTGAAAAATGACGCTTGAGCACCTCGTAAAAGTATGAGTTATTTCTAAAATTTAATGTCCTTAATATTCTTGCTTATATATACGCGCTCTCGCTTTTACTTAAAAATCGTTTATTACTCGAATCGTTTTTTCCATTCAACGCGCCTTTAACCGGCTTATTTGAAAAAGTGCACGTATCTAGAGGCAGGGATCAAAGTAAATGGAGAAAAAAAATCAAGGTTTTAATGTTCGCCTATATCTTTATGGTTTATCAAACGACTAACTTAAAATGTCATAAAAGACTATTAAAAATATTATATGCTCTATTAACTTTATTGCATTACGTGTTTGCTCAGACGCTTATAGAGGAGAGTCATAAAGTCAGTAGTGCGGAGGATTGTATTTTTAGATGAGAAGAATATTTTATTGGTGTTATACATAAATCAGTAATGTGTTATGGGTCATCTGGAGGTATGGTATATTCGTAAACATAAATAAATGGACATGCCGCTTTTTGTTACATTAGCTGCTGTACTCGATTAGACGTCGTCGCTTCTATGCGTGAAATGAACGTTTTTTATACATTACGCGCGGTCCCACGGGTAAACGATTCTCTGAAAGGCAAACTGAGTTCGATGATTTATGAGCTTGCTCAAATTAATAAGTTGATCAAAGTCGAACGCTGGTAATGAACGGGAAATAACTCTTTTCTATAATGTCTACCTTTATTGCAGACCACATTTTCAAATTAATATTTGGACTGAAAAAAATTTCATAAATAGGCCTCGATTTATTTCAATACTGTACGATTTTTTTACCCCAAACAAAATGTTGCTTCTGTTTCTTTTTTAATATTTCGATAAAAAAAAACGAGGCTACGCAAAAAATCACCTATCCAATGCTATTTTTATCCACATATACTACTCATCACTGTATTTTCGGCGGAGGTATATCCTTGATACTTTGACGGTCGGACGAGCGCCAGACGGCATTCAACCGTGAGAAACTATTACACTCTCGTTTGTTGTGGTTGTGCAACCGGCGCACTTTTAAAAAGCCGCTTTAGCGGGACGACCTGCCGAAGTGCAAAAGAAATCAATCATTGGGCTTTACGTATCTTAAAATCGATCGCGCGCACGCAAGGTGCTAATCATCGATTAATTTTTCCCCTGTCAGCATAAAAAAAGTCACGGATGATTCACTTCGACACGTCAATTTCGTCTTATAGCGTTTTCGCTTGAACCCTGAACTCTCGCACCTGTGCGCACGAGTAGGTGAGGAGGATAAAATCGAGATCGAGAGGTTGTAATTTCTTTGCGTAATAACAGTCATTACGTTAATAACGCTTGAAGTTTATGCGAGTCAAATACAATTATCGTTTTATATATATATTTTCTGTAATTACTATTTTCGGCTCGCGTAATATGTGTTATGGGCAATATGGATGTGAATTTTTTCGAATAAATAAAGGAATTCGTTCTAAAATGTTCTTGCCAGATATGGCAAGAAATTTAGGATTAAAAATTATTTGATGTTTCTTTTTTGCAGTAATATTGTGTATTAAAATTTGTTTCTTTTACGATATGGTGAAAACTTAATTAATCATTAAACTATCATCATATACAATCTTCTAATAAGAAAATTGAGGTGATGATAATAATTCCATGTAATAATCACTTTTTCATACTGAACGAAAGGCATGTAATTAAAATAGCATAAGAAGAGAGAGATAAATTAATTTGAGATAACGTGTAACCTTAATTTATTGATTACTCTCGTTTATACTTTCAAACTGATGTTCTACCAACATTTTTCAGTATAAATAGTTAATTATTTGACCCAAAAACAGTCCATATCAAAGTTCATCAACACGGAATTCTCATCTTAGTTATTCTATAAAAAAAGCTTACAGATCGATCACATATCTTCTTCCACCTCACCTTAATGACAATAATTTAATTTGTTCAATTAACAACGTAGAACAAATGCGACTACTAAGCGATTGAAATGAGAGAAAAAAAAAGAAGAAGAAATGTATTCCAGATAACATCGCTGCAGCTTCTACAGATGACTCTGATTACCTCATTGAATCTCATTACGAAAGAGATTAGAGGACTGCACAAGAGAGTAGGTGCGCCAGTTGCCGCAGTGTTGAGCGAGCGCGAAGATAAGCAAAGTGAGTTCGTAACAAATAACAAAATCCGTTAAGCTCTGCAAATCTTGGGCATTTGAATGCGCGCTCTCGGCGCTCGAGCAAAGTTGAGGCTTGTAAGGCCTATCTGGCCTCTAATGGATGGTAGCTTCGTTATTGCGAAAATACGGTAATAGTGTTAATATTTCGCGGCGGCAACGACGCTGTCAGTAATTCAGCGCCTGAATTAAACTCTCGGAAACTATGTTTGCGCTAACGATTGCCAGATGTATGCGCGACTCTGGGTACTAAAGTATACCATTTTCTCATGAAAAAAAAAAACATATTAGCTGAAAAATCTTGAAATTCATTAGACAACTCAATTACCACTGGAACTTCATCATTCCACTCGTATCCCACAGGATTCCCCTATTCCAGCGACACTTTCCATCTTCTAATCTGCAGATAAAATGCAACTCGAAAAGTCTTCCACAAAACAAACTCATCACCATAAATCGTGCGAATACCTACCATCCAAGCCCTATTCTTCCACACCTCGACTCGAGAAACTTCACAGCTCATAATCGCCACTTCGCTACTCCAAAGCTCCCATCATAAATCCAAGAATCTCACGCGTGCAGCTCCGCCCCAGAATCCCTTCGGCTCGAAAAAGAAACTCCCGTGTTGCGCAACTCCGGCGCGTGCGTCAACCTGTTGCTCTCTTTCTCTCTTACACACACACACACACTCGCGCGGGAAAAGGCATTTTTCGAGAGTGAGAGAAAGAGGTCCATCTCATTCGTGGGTCCCACGAGAGTGCGATTCGCATCGGGGCGAGCGTGACGAGAACGACCTCCGCGCCGAGAACGAGATCGAGAGATGAGATCTGTATGTCAGGAGGAGGAGAGTGAGAGAGAGAATGTCCGTGCGTGTGATGTATTACGAGTGTGTTATACGCGACGCTTGGCGGTTTTCGATGCGCTGTGTGTAAGTGCGGTGCAGTGGGTAACGGGGTGTCATTTTTTTCGGAGAGGGGTGAGAGTAAAGTTGATTTCGGAATTGCTAATAATAGCACGAACTGAACTTTAAATTGACTGTAATTATATACTTCATAAATGTTTACGTAAAACGATTTGGATATTGGAATGTCATATTATAATAAATGGTTTTATTTCTTGGTATATGCAGTGCATATTTGCGTTACCTTTTGCTGTGCAGAATGAAAATATTGTTGCTCATCATTATAATGACTAAAAGTAGAAACAGCAACTAACGAATCTTCTGTTTTCTGCAATCAAAAATTGCAAAAAGATCAATTTTAGATTAAAAATGTTCTAACGTGTGCCTCCTAAACAGACGTGAGAAGTCAACCAAAAAAAAACGATGTCGAAAGCATTCCAGCGATCCTTCAGTCGGCGGTCCTTCTGCGTATGTATATATATACATGCCCGCGCACTTTCCACAAAAGCTCCACTTTCTCGGTACTTACGCGCACGCACGCGGGGCAGAAAAAGTCCCATTTTCTCACGCAATATAAAGACAGAGCGCTCGAAAGGGTAAGGTTCTCTCACTCTCTCTCTTTCTCGTCGTCACCCGACGCGCGGTGAGAGAGAAGGCGGCGCGCTTATTATTACGCTTACATATATACGCACGAAATGAAGCGGTGCACGCGTGCACTTAGCCGAGGCCCGGCGCTCTTCCGAGAAGCGCAGTTTCGTCAGAGATCGTTATACGCGGTGCCCCGCGCGGTAATTGTTTCATTCACATGGGCTGTTGCGTCGTCCTTTCTCGTGAAGATCCTCCGTAGATTAGGAGTACATATACGTGTAGAGGGAGAGAGTGATGTAGGAGAGTGCTGGTGACGAGTTATTGGCTTTTTGCGCGGATTAGGTGTGTGGGTTGGGCTGCCTTGACGTCGGAGGTGCGAATATTACGTTACTTTGGTTGAACGGGTATTATAAGGAATTTAGGACTATGTAGGAGATATCGTGCAATTGAATAGGGTACGATAAATCATATATGGCTGTTTGATCGATTGGAAAATAAATAGAATGACAATGCAATAAAAGAGTTGTAAAATAAGAGAAAAGAATTGTATAACGGAGTATTTAAAAGGGGCTGCTGTGCAAGATAAATTGTTATAGTAGGAGGAAAAGATGCATGATTAATGTTCCCATACGCGAGATATTGTTTTTATGCAGTTTTTGTAACGGCCTTTGATAACTGATGGCTCGTTTAATCATTGATAACAGCGAAAGGAACTATTGTATGCGTATAAAAACTACTTTTTATCAAATGCAAAACATATCATTAAAAGTAAATAATTTTGCGTTGAAGACAGGCAAAAACAAAAACAAGTGTCCAAATGTCAAAATGATATAGCAGATCAAGATCAAATTCGGAAGAATCCCGACATGTCGTTTCACGCTAGTCAAAACGAGACGACCATATTCGAGCAGAATTCCATCCGCCCTCGTAGCCTCGTTATAGCTCGCGTGTACGTGATGTGCCCCGGACAGCAGCTTATAATACTCGCGCAGGTGAAAACGAGCCGAGATATGTCTCCTCACTCGGTTCGTTATACACTCCCGCAGGTGCAAAGAGAACCTCTCGCGCGGTCCGGCCGATCTATTTACATATTTGCTTTTTTTCGCGATCGCGTAGGATTATTACCGATTTTCGAGCGGCGTGTGTCGAACCAAGGCGCTGCCTGTTTTGCATTTTTATTGAATAAGCGCCAATTTATTAGGATGCGGGTGATGTATCGGTCCTGGTATAGGAGACGAATTTAAGAGGATATACACGGGAGATGAATGATACGCGGTCTATAAATAGGCAGGGATATTTTAATGCCGTGATTGGTGAGGGTTTTGAAGTTTTGAAGTGTGCGGCTGGGGGGCTTGTCGCTTTTTTTTTGTCGAGGATAGAAAAAGGAGGCGTGAGCGGAGAGTGGCATAACGAAAAAAAAGTCCTATTAGAAGACGGTTTGTCAATCAAATGTTTTTTTTTTTATTATTATTACAGAAACTATGATTTAAATAAATACATCTGATAATAATAGTATAATAACGTATACACACACTTCAGTCAAAATCAGAAGATTTGAAAAAATATTTTTTGCTCATTATATTGATATTTAAATTTCTATTTACGTAAGAAAAGAGACGTATAGAGACGGCCCACTTATACGCAGAAACTCATTTTCCGTTAGAAATCACGAGGGCGGCGCCGATGACTGCGACAATATATACGAGCATAGAAATCCGCCGCTGTTTGCCCAGCCGTGCAGATGCAGTATGACGCTGCGGAATCGAGACTGTATATATAAATATACGCGAGCCCACGCCGAAGCCTGCCGAGGATCATTTCAGTTTTCGCAGATGCTTATTATGTCGAAATCCAAAAGAATTTTTAAATTGTGTACCTTTAACTATTTGGTTTGCGTCATCGGACGATTCATCATTCCTCCGGCCCGAGAGCGTGTGTGCGGCTATTAATTTTTATCGCGCGGGTTATGCAACGCTCTCGCGCGCTCGCGCGTGTTTAGTTGTAGCGTATACAGTCGTGTATAGAAGAGAGAAGTGTGAACATTTGTCATAAAAGGAAATTTATTAGGATTAGGTTGTATTATTAAAGTTTTAATGCGCTGCTGTAACTGAATTTATTTTGCAATGTTTGATGATTAATAGAACATTTCTTTAATACTTTATTCTTGTCATTTTTACGTTAACATACAAAAAAAAAATCGGAGTTTAAAAATATTGTGTTCTTTTTTGGCAAGTGTGACCCTCCTCTTACCATTTACCGTTATTTAACAGATTTTATAATTACACCTCTCTCTACAATAACCACCGAAATCTTTAAGAAAAAAGAGAAAATATGAACGAAAACAGACAGCGTCACACACCGGCAAAAATAACAAACAACCGAAACGTCAATCGCTTTCAACGAATCTCCCAACCGATTCGTTCCGGTCACACATCGGCCCCGCTCCAACCAAAACTAACCGATCGCTCAATCCTCACCGCGGGTGATATCCTCGCGGCAATAAACATCGGCCGAATTAAAATTTCACGCGCGCACACGCGGAAAGAGAGAGAGAGAGAGAGAGACGCGCGCGCGACGTACATGTGTAATTCGGCGTGTCCGAAAACGCACCGCGGCACCTGAATCATTTTTACGGCTAATTACGAGCTAATTGCAAGGTTCACGCGCCGCGCGTGCAGCACGCGCGCGCGGGTACTTTAATTACTGTGTCACGGTCGATCCGCGTACGAAACCGACAACCTGTTGCGCGGTGTATGTATCGTGCGCGGCGGCGGCGGCGGTGGTAGTGGCGGTGGTGCTCCCGGCTTCCCCTGTATATATGTGGGTTTTAGTATGGAAGGGTGGGTTTTATCGCTGCTGTTTTCGTGTACCGGGAAACCGACAATGATACGCTTCGGTTAATTCAATTTGGGGCGTTTTGTGCTGGCGCGTGCGCGCGCGGTTGGTAACCTGCCGCAATTGAGGGAAAGTTGTTGAAATCTTATGGAGTGGCTGTTAAATAAATATTTTTCATTATTCAGAATATATATATTAACGAATTTTTTTTTATCGCGAAGATATTCATCTTTGTTTGAGAAACAGATTTATGCATAATGTATGTTTAAAGGTATACCTTCAGCGTTTTGTATATTTAATTGACGTGATTTTCTAACACTACCTCGTCATGTTCTATAATTACCATTGAATCATATTTAAAAAATATATATAAGAGAAAAGTGAAAAACAGCAATCATTATTGACAATCTAAGCCCAAAATTCATTATACTCCCGCTCAGACCCAACGCAGCATTTGCGCAATCAAACGTCACGATATTCAGACGTCTCTCGGCCCCATACACGCTCATCCCCACACTCACATTTGCGCGTGATCCATCTTTTTCTTGAGAGTGAGAGAGTGAGAGAGAGAGAGCAAAGAGGCAAAGAGGACGGCACGCGCCAGGCGGAAAAAAGGAGCCGCTCGATGGGGAGGAAGAAAAAGGAGCAGAAGAAAGCGTCGTGTGGCGAATGCGAGAGAGAGAGAGAGAGATGGGGACAGGTTTAGATATCGCACGGCAAGGACCCGCGTACTCGTGCAGCTGCTCCGAAAAGGAAGAGAGAGAGAGAGAGAGAGAGAGAGAGAGAGAGAGCGACAGACCTTTGGCCAACGCCGTCTTCCCCATTTGTCGGTTCTTGACCCGATCTGCCAGGCGCCTTTTTTTTTGCCTAACGTCGATCTAATATTAATTCCTGATGGTTTTTGATTGATTTTTTGTTGAGTTGGGTGAATCGGGGAATCAATTTCGGATTTTTATTTTGATCAAGAGTGAACGTAAGAAACAGTTTTGTTTTATTATACTTTATGTTTATTATTTATTTATAGTTAATATATTTTAGTCTGAATTTTGTTTCAAACCACTGACATATATATTAAATGTCACTTACAATAAAATTATTTTTAAAACGAAATACATGTCATTCAAAATAAATAATTTCTGTAACCTACAAAACGACAACAGAAATTCGCTCATCGATCCATTCCACTCCACCTCCTACCTATATTCACCTTTATCTTTATGAATCTCGCGCGCGCCACTGCCAGTTCGCCCCGTCATTCTCGCGAGACGAATGACAGCGGCTACAGGGCGACTATATACGGGCCCCTTTTCTTATTCCTCTGTTCTTTTTTCGTTCCCCTCGCGAAAAGGGACCAGAGGGGGAGAATCTGGCCGCGTGTCTTGGGCGCCGCGAAAAGTCGAATGCTTTCTTTTCCTGTTTTCTTTTTTATTCGTTTTTTTTTCGTGTTTCTCTTTGTCTGATTTTTTCCCAGTTCGTTATGTGCTTTTGTGTATACGTACTGCGTTACATAAGGAAATTTATTTCTTGGGATTGTAGTCATTTTTCAGGTTTTTCTGTTATGTGATGAAAGTACTACTGGGATCGACAAACTTTCAGATTGTCTATATTATTAGAAATATGGGTCAAAGTCTTGAAAAAGATGATTATAAAAATATATATTTTCTTAAGTATTTGCAGAGAAAGTTGACGAAATATAGATTTTTCATATTTATTATTAAGGTAATCTTCGAAAGGACGTGATGTGTAATTTTAGCACTCGTGCATAATTGATACGCTAAATTCTATAATAATATTTCTCGTATTTTACATCATGACTATAACCGTTGAACTAAATTTATCCATTCAGCGGAACTACATTTATATAGTACATGATATTTTCAGCAAACCAAATACCATTAAAAAACAACGTATATATAACATTAAAAACTGATTCTCGTATATAAATTAATGAAAATATTATTCAATGCATACAAACAGACCTCATTGTTTCAATTTAACATGAAAGACATCTTGCCATATACAAACCATCCACGTGCACCCTTACATAACCGACAAACCGACTCCTCATCAATAAATCTCCTTCCCAACCGCCTAGGGTTTAACGACCTTAATAAAAGTCCCCCCTCTTCTGAGCCTCTATACACCCCGTGTCGCGCCTCGTGTTTCCGCACTCCACTCCTCCCACGCACAATGGCTCTCGCGTCCAGTCCGTCGCGCCGACAATATTTAGACAGGGCTGACAAACGGCGCTTGACCAGCATCATCGATAGCGCCGACGCGAAAACACACGGTAGCGTACACATACGCCGGAATTTACGATGACTGTTTACTAGAGAGTATGAGGCCCCGTGCTGCGCCGACAAAACGCTGCTTTTGTGCGTGCTCGCGCACCCCCGCCTTTTGTGCGCACGGGTTGCAGCTGGATGCGGAAGTTGCCTTTCTTCGGGGTCAAGAAGCCATTGGGTGGAGGCTGTTCTCGGGGTCGTGTATATAGGTGAGCGTGGAGGGGGAAGAGTATTGGGAATGATCGATAATGACGACCGGTTTGTTCGGTGATTTGTTAGTCGATCGTTTTGTCGTTCAATATTTAATTATAAATATTCACATAGATAACTTAAAATATGTGTATTAATATTATCGTGCTCTATTTTTCAGTGACCTTTGCCCAAGGAAATATTAATTAAAATAACGTACTTTTTTTGGTTAATTCTAAAGTAGCCGCACGGCAACATTTTTCGAGATAATTAGCGTTTGACGTTATCGCAGTTACTCGCGCGTTTGGTTAAATTAAATTAAAAAAGAACGGAATGAAGAAATCCAGTTGACTGTTTATTTTTTTATTATTTTTCCGAGAGCGCGCAGTTAAAAGAAGCCCGTTGTGTCGCAGGGGCACGTGTCGTCGTTGCCAAAATATGGAAATCAGGTACAAAGTTGCATAATGTCGCGGCGGGGGAATCGTCCGAAAAACCTGTTGAATGAGAAAGGCTTTATTACCCGGGGTATAAGTTTCGAAGTCGCCGTCTCATGTTATTATTCAGTTTTCGAGTTGGTATAAGAAAGAAATAAAAGTAACAAAGTGAGCTGTAAAAAAAAAAAAAATGAGCGAGCTACCTCGGTGGCTTCTCGTACGTGTGATTGCCGTGGCAGATGTTTCGGATTTTAATACAATTTCAGAAAAAGGCAGCCGTCGCATTAAGTTTTCGCGTGTAACGTTTGAATTTATTTGATTTTAAGTTGCTTATTTATTCGAAGACGATTTGTTACAGATGATTCCTAATACTTTAGGATAACGGAATTTTTATCATAGATTTCATTAAGAAATAAATGTTTAGACTTCTAAAAGATATTCTTTTATAAGTTCAATAAGAGATGCTATTTGAATTACATTATCAGTAGAGGAAAAAAAAGAATGATTTTCTGATTAAATGATTGGTGCTTGTTTTGATAAATGTACTCTCCTACTTGTAACACCTTTTGCAGTTATATTGTCTAATTTGTTCCGTTTTACTCATTTAAATATCTTTACCAAAACAATGATTAAAGAAACTACTCTTAGGAACGTATAAGAATTTCTGAGATATCAAAGTATCTCACATTATTACAGGATACATACAATTTAATTGTAACGTTACCACCAATCAAATTCGCATAAAAAAAGTCTTTATCCAAAAGATTACAATTACGATAAACTATTTATTTTTCCTATAAATAATACTATACACTAAACGTAAAATTTATTGCTTCCAAACACCGATACTTCCCCACTAAACAAGTTCAAATTCACTTTTTCGCCTGTACACAGAGCTCCTCCGACCCATAAATAAAACCCTCGATACCCCGACGGCGCTCTCTCTCTCTCTCGCTCGAGAAGAGAACCGGACGGGAGAAAGGGATGAAAGGACGATATAACAAGCACACAGCAGCGCGCGGGCGACAGAAAGTGAATTCGCGCGTTGCATATATATACACACACACATGCACGCACGGCAGCGAGCGAGGCCTGTCGTCGCCGGCGCAGGATATACGAGCGATAGGCTTTGATGAATCGCCCGAGCTTAACTATAACGCGCTCGCTCGCAGCTACTGCGGCGCATATCGCGCGCGCGTGCGCGAGGCGCCGTAAACGGAACCGTAAATCCTCCCGACGATAAATGACAATTGCAGCGCGCTGCGAGAGGGAGGCCCTACCACTACTTGGACATTCATACTGCAGCGTGTATGTGTGTAAGACTTGAGTGGAGTGCCGAGTGGTATGGTAGCCGGAAAGGAGTAGCCGATCGCGTGGGCGGATGCAAGATAACAACGCGGCCGAGAGAGAGAGAGAGAGAGTCGCATTACGCGCGCGTGGGACGTTAATAAATTATTATTGCATGCTTGCCCGCGCGTTATATACACTTCTGGTTCGTGTGCGTTGTCATCTGCCCCTCCGTCTTCGTTTATAACACTCGCGCCCGGGCGTTTCTTCTCCTCTCTTTCGCGCTCTCTGTTTCTCTTGGCTCGCGCGAAATGATATCTCTATTGTGCACCGCGCGAGGATGAATTAATAGCCCGGGCGCGCGAGAGCCTGACAAGGTGCGACGCCGTTGTAACACGTGTTCGCGATGCCGGGACACTGATATTTTTGACGGATTTGCGCGCGCGCAGGATTTTGTAACGGGAGGGAAAAGGAGCGTCGCGAGCGTGAGGTGGCGTATAGTGAGATTAGATTATTGTCTCGCGTGCGGTGCGTGTAAGTGTGGGTGCGAGGAGTTTGTTTTGAGAGATGACAAGCGGGTTGGTAGCTGCGTGTAATGCAATTTGTAGGAGATATACACTATAGGAACGGATAGGCTGCTTCTGGGATTAACTGTTATCGAGTGTGAGAGTGTTTGTTTTAGCTTCTTATATTAGGTGGTTTTGTGGCTAGTGTGCTATGAGATGTGTGCATATAAATTAAAATCCTTTTAATATTTAATTTATATTTGATGAAATATATTCATAGTAAATATATTCATATATAAATCATGGCGAAGTAAATTAATACAAAAAATTTTTATCGGATATATATTGTGAATAACAGAAAAATTATTATTCTGTTATTTCCAGTATTTTCGAGCAACATAATTATATGCAAAGATCGACACTCCTATCACAGTTCGATCTCGAAAAAGATTACCAACAATTAAACGCACCAACGACTTGTCGGAGTTATCTAATCGAATTCTCGAAGAGGCGAGAACCAGACCAGAGAAAGAGAGCAAGAGAGGGAGAGAGTGAGAGGGACAAAAGGAACCGCTCCTACCGGTGATCCATCATCGCGACAATTATTATATGCGAGAGCAAGAGAGAGAGAGAGGCGGTTTCTCGCGCGCAGGATGTATCCGACGCGTGGGAGGTGTGGGTGGCACGACATAACGTCTGGCTTTTTCCGAGAACTGGCTGAAGGAGGAGCGGATGGCCAAAAGGAAGAAAGAGAGGCTGATAGAGAGATGCTTCAAGAAGTTCGAGAGTGGTTTTGAGAGAGATTGGAATGAAATATTGTAGTTTGCGCGGGGTATGAGGATTATTAATGGCCGATATGGGTGTTACATTATTTTTAGTATTAATATTCAAGTTTCTTATTGCCTTTGATCCAATTATAATAAGAACATTTTGCACCTCGTTGTCCAACTTGTTGCCGAATTATATATGCGCCACGCTCTCCTTTTCATCCGCGGGCCAATCTATTTATCAAGGACTTATACGAGCGCTGTGAATGAGATTTGTCTGATGCGCCTCAGCTGTCTCTCGTATACACACTCAGGCGTACGAAGTCGAGATACACTTTCTTTCTCGTTAAGAGAAATGATTTGATTAACGGGCCGATGTTTTTTGTCATTGTAACTCATCGCACCTCGAAACCAATTATTTTCGGGCGCACAAAGTAATTGGAATTAATAAGCGGAGGGAACTTAATCACGCGGCGCTCGTTATATAAAAACAAATAATATATAGATCCGATTTTTCATTTGATAAGTTTATTTCGGATAGAAATAAATAAAACGGTAGTCTTTATTGAAAAAAAAAAATTACCACAAGTGTACCTACTGCAGATTTATATCAATTTATATAGGATTATATTTAGTATAAAAGGATTCTGCTAAAGGTACATATAACATGTACAATCATTAAATATATTTGAAAATAGGGCAACCTTCTTTTTACAACCAAAGAGAAATCAGGCAAGAATCAATGAAACAGTGCATCCATCGTAAACAAACCAATAAAACCATTATCGAAATACGGTCGATTGAAAGAGAGAGAGAGAGAAAAAAAAGTGATCTATGCAAACCGAGCTACACGACCCAATTATACTTCGCATCACACGTGTGCGCCACGATAAGAGAAAAAAAGTCGAGCGCTACAAATCGCTACGAGGAATGAAAAAGAAGAAGTACAATTCATCGAGTCGCGTCTCCCGACGCGCGCAACTGGTATAAGTATACTATCGAACTAATAGCCGCAGCCTTTTTCCCCGCTAAAATCCGCAAGCGTCGCGCGCGCAGTCGATCGGCTCGTTAGGAGGAGGATGAGAGAGAGAGAAAGAGAGTATATACACACGCACAAATACCATTCTCCGTCTCTCTCTCTCTCTCTCTCTCTCTCTCTCTCCCTTATTATGTCCAGCTGAAAATCGGCAACGACAGATATCGATTAGAGAAGGAGAGCGACGTTCTCGTCCTCTCTCTCTCTCGCTCTCTCTCTTTCTCTCTCTCTCTCTCTCTCCTTCGCGATAAATCAGGTTTGTTTTGCGGCCTCGCGCGCGCGCGGGCAGCCTCCTATAACGGTAGTTATTAGCTGTCGAGCTGTATAATCCGTGAATTAATTATATAAATACGCGAGCGATCGCGGAGAGAGGGAGAGAAAAAGCGGGACGAGGGAGGAGGAGGAGGTGCGATGAGAAATGTGAAAGATGTAGGAGAGTGAGAGGAGGACGTTGTGCGGAGGAGGAGGAAAGTCGTCGTCGTCGTCGTCGAGAAATTTTTATGCGGACGCGCGGAGAGTTGATTTTTAGCTTTTTGTCGTGCCGGTGGGAAAGGAAGGTTTTGTAATTTAGTGCTCGAGTGGAATTTAATATCATCGGTTTAAGGATTTTGATATGTATCATCACATCTTTTTGTATTTTGTATACATAATGAATACGGAGGGTAATAAAACTAAGAAAGCCCCGTAATAATTTTAAGGATGCATAATATATTTTTAATCCAGAAATTATTTTACAGATTGATCGGATAACATTTTTTTTTTGCTTTTTTTCATGAAAAAAAAGGCAAAAAAAAATACTTAAAATACTTAAAATAAAATAAATAAATACTTTTAAATACTTTTAACAGTAGTTAAAAGTATTTTAAGAAAAGAACAATTAATTTATATAATTTTTTTTGTAAAATCATTGATGAGCAGCTTATACATCCAGGTTATTCATGTTATGGTGCATTGTAGCATTTTATTTTCATATCGCATTTTAGCATACACTCATCTATAGGTATAGGTTAACAAAATTTATTAAAATATCTCATCCAATTATCTATTTTTTACTCACTCACCCACACCTTATCAAAACACTCTCGTAAGCCCAAGAAGGTGACGACGGGGGTACAGTGGAGTAGTAGGAGGAGAAATCCAAGCATAGTGGTGGAAAGCTATAGGGAGCGAGAGAAGGCACGTAATCAAGCCTCTCTCGAGGAAATGGGCGTCGAGCATCGCATTGTCGTATACCCGGCCATTAGGTTAATGAGCGCTCGCGCGTACGTGTCACCTACATTCGATAGGAGCACGTTGAAAACGCGGCGCCTGCACAATGATCAGCGCGATGCGCAGTAGGTGAGCGATTACGGTTTCGAGTTAACTGGCCGATGGTCGCGCGCGCGCCGGAAGTCGGCTGGGGAATTAGAGGAGGGAAGCGGATCTGTTTGAAGGAGAGAGAGAAAGAAAGATCGAGGTTTTTTGGGTGGCGTGCGGGATTAGTGGATTAGAATTAGAGGTAATGAACGCTGGACTGTCATTATAGTTGGCGTTCGTTAGAGATGAATGTAAGTGCGTTGGAGAAGCGTATAGGATTTCCGATCTGGAGTGAAAAAGAAATCTGTATCAATAGTGGAGTGTTATTTTTTCAGAATTGGATGATTCTACTTTTTGAGAAAGTGGAGTACTAGAGTTTTCAAAAATAATCTTCTATTATTATTGTCATCAAAACTATTATGGATAACAAAAATCAATATACATTTATTATTTGATTATTTGTTTCTTTTACGAGCTATAAATATAGATAGAATCGTACTATGAGCTTTCAATAAAATATTTATGAGTGAATAATGTGAGTATACTCTCATATTTAATATCCACATTAAGGTTCACTAATTTACTTTTAAAATCAGAAAATTCCACATTTTTACGACATTGCAACTATAAAATAAGCCCAGCAAATATAGAACAATTCAATCAAACCCAACTAAGCATATACACTCGCCGGCGAGCGCTTCTCATCGCATACCAAGGTGTTACTTAACAAATACACAGCCATAAATCCTAATTTTAAACAACCCAAGAATTCCGCTATTCCCGCGCTAAATCTACTCCCCGAATATAAGATTCCAAGTCATGAGGAGAGCGCCGATTTCAATGTCCCGCGGAGGCAGCAGTTCGCCGCGACGGACAGACGAAATAAGCCGGGGCGACCGCTCTCTCTCTCTATCTCTCTCTCCCTCTCTCTTTCTCTCTTCGCCCGATAGAGCCGCGGGATAATGACCCGAGAAACGGCCAGCCCGCGGAAATTAAGAGCTCCTATTAAACCCCGACGCGCCGGTATTTCTAGCGAATCTCGCACCGCGAAAACAAAGGGATTACCGAATTCGTCATATCCCTTATACCCTCCCCCCTCCCCGCCCCGCTGTAGCGAGCGCGCGTCTTCTTCTTCCTTGGCCCGGTAGGCGATAATGCTGTCATTGCACGTCGCGCCGTCGCGGCGATAAAGCACGTGAGCGGCAGTAGAAGCTTTAGGCGCCTCTTTGGGTCTCTTGCGCTTCGAAAGTTTTGAAAGAGAGAGAGAGAGAAAGAGAGAGCTGGTTAGCAGGGAGCCGTGTGGAGGGAGAGAGAAATAGGGAACGTACGGGCGGGAGATTTCGTACATTTAGATTCGAGATGTCGTTTATTTGGCATGAAGGTGAGGGCAGGAATTTCCGTGCGTTGGCCGCTTCTGTGCTGTTGCGCCTCTATGATGCTTGTGGGTATTTATCATGATATAGGTAGTTGGTGCGGAGTGATTATTGTTTTTCCATATTTTGAGTAAGTAAATAATGGTGTTGCGTTGATCGAGGGTTAGTGAATATGATTAGTAATAAATATAAAAATATTTAAAATTATTATTATTATTATTAGGATTTCTGTAACATTATCGCGAATGACAGAAATATTAATAAATACAACTTAGTGATAAACATTCATATTCAGTTCATTTTTATCAAAATATCTATATATAACTTATTCAAAAATAGTTAACAAACTTCTTAGTCTATAAAACTTTGAGTTTAATTTCTAAGTTATACATATTGCATTGATAAATAAAAATATTCTAAACATATATAGTCTCAATCTCTTTCCTCTCAAAAAATCCTTCAAAGTAATTACTAAAATTAAATTCTTGCAAAAAAAGAAGGATGTTGGCCTGAGCTGGTAAAGCGTTTACCTGCTAAAGCAAATACATCAAGTTCGCCGATCTATACTATTCTACGATGTAATAATCCCAAAAACTAACTATTGGACTCACTCGCTCAACAGTTGACATATACCCCTACCAAACTTACTATCATAAACTCATAAACCTTATATGTTTACCAAATCGTCTCAACCACCCGAACCGAAAAATCGCGCATTTTCTGTCTGCAGCGGCACTCTTCGAAACACACACACACATACACACTCGAGCGCAGGGGCACATGTTGCTGGTTAGTCCCTCGCGCTCGTATGTACGCGGGCGCCATAGTTTTCGTCCGGCCTCTTATAAATAGAACCTCGGAGCCTCATCGCCGAGGTATCGGCGCGAACTAACGCAACGGCGACTCTACGCTCTTCTCTCTCTCGCTCTCGCGACGATGGGCGGACTATTATAAGACAACCGCAAACCTGTCAACGGCCGCGCGTGTGTCTTGCGCCGCGCGCACGTCGTGTCGGGGGACGTGGACGCGCGTGCGCGGGGCAAGTAGACGAAATCGAGCAAAAGGAGAGAGAGAGAGAGAGGAGCGAGAGATCGCCGATGGAATGGGAGTGTAAGAGGGTGCCGACCGCGAAATTTGTAGAGCTACTAGTCTTGATGATGCCCGCGACTTCCGGTTCTATACGCGCGAGTGTGTGTGCGAGAGGGCAGCGTATAGCCCACCTGTCGCGTGGTCGACTTTTTTGAGGAATATCGCGAGAGAGGGAGAGGGGTGGGGAGGGATGGGTTGTGTTTGGTTAGCTGATATCGAGACAGGATTTTCGGTGTGGAATATAGACGGAGTAAGTTCTTTTGGAGAGGTTCCGGGTGTCACTTGGAGGTTCTGTGAGTTTTCTTTCTATTTAGATATGGATCCTTCCAAGTCCTTTATAAATAAGATTAACTCGTGGACTTAATAAGGATTTATATTATCATAACGATTTATATTGGTATTATAGTCACGTCTCTTCATAAAGTGAATCCAAAACGATATTGTTTTAACTTTTCTTCGGAGATTTTAGCTAAAAAATGGTTGGTTATTCCAGTAACCGAAAAATTGGGTACTGTATAAGTCATCTGAATTGGTCAAAAATACAGAGAACTAAAACGATAGTTGGTACAACCAAGAAGATAGTTGGTACAAGCAATTTAATAGTTATATCAACGTAAAAATGGTTGGCGGAACCAATATTTGTTCGTTAATCCAATTATCTTCGGTTGGTTAGAATAATCAATCTTTTTTTTTGTTATGTGTAACAAACAATATAATCTGTTTTCACTTTCTTCTGGTTTGTTAAATGATGGTTTTCGTAGTCTGTTATTTGACGCCAAAAAGCTGAGATAACTTACACAATTAAACCGTGTTAATTTATAACTGTGTCCAAATTTAGTATATAGACGAAGAAGCATTCAGAGATTCGAATTTCACAATAGAGATTCGAAAATCGGGAATGTCATCACCATCACTTTACGCTTTATTGGCGCCCCCGGGCCCATTGTTAGTAAGACTTTTTATACCACTTATCAGGTGGATTTCGTCTCGATTATTAAATTGACCAACATGAAACGTACCGACACGGCGTTATTTATGGTCAAGCGAATAATAGTGAAAAGTTCAAGGACACGTAAGGAAATAATATTGCCGATCAATTGAATATATTTACATACATAAAAGCACGAAATGTTTTGTGGGATGATTTGTATGCAAATCGACTGGCCAATAAAAGGCAGGAGTTTCACAAAGACATCATATTACCGCGGCACAATCGCTTGTTTTATCATCATTTACAAGATTTCGCCAGGTGGATTCTAAATTATGTGTCTACAAATGAGCGCTAAGTATAGTGTTTTTAATAAACATATATACCCGTTCCTCCCTCTCTCCCACGTACTCGTGAAATTTTTCAACTGGCTTATTTCTTGTTTATCGTCTGCCGGAAACGCCGCGGCTAATTGCTGCGTGTATATACGCGCGCTGCCATAACAATACTATAAAGAGATTTCGCGCGAGAGGCGTTTGTCCCCCTTTTCGTTTTAACACTCCAACGGAGATTTACGGCCAATATTTTTTAATCCGCTAATTTGTAGTATCTACACACACCATTCTCTAGGCTTTCCTCCGCTAACGCATTATATGGCTGTATAAGAATGTAGATTCCTAAATTTGATTATTTTTATTAGAAATTTTCTCCCATATCAGCACGCTAAATTTGATAATTCTTTTATCTTGACACACCATAAGGAAAGTCGACGTTCTTTAATTTACTTGCCACTCAACGTGATTGATTGTCCTTAAGTACTGTTTGTCTCGTTAGTATGCAATTTCGGCGAAACATCGAATTTCCTAATGATTTTAGTATAAAGCCGTTATAACTTTGTTTAATTTAACACTGTAACATACATAAAAACGAATAATCCTACTTGAAAAGTGAGAAAACATTATGAGCGTATAGCAGCGGAAAATCGTCCATGCTGCAACCGCCATTTTAGCTTTTCCCCTTTGTTTACCCAATATACCCACCAACCACCAAAACGACGACTCCCCCATCTCTCTTTCCTCTCCCCCTACACACGCATATAATACCGCATCCGCCGCTTCGGTGCGCACAGTAGCCGGCGTTGTTCTCCTAATGGGCAGCGCATTCTCTCCCTCTTTCTCTCTCTCCCTACCTCTCTGCTTTCACAGTCAGCTGATTATGACATGTTGGCCGCGTCTGCGGCGGCGGAACGCCATTTGCCCGGCTAATGACTCGCGGACACACTCGCCACTGCGCGGTCCATCCTATATAGTGCATAAGCATATCGGCCCTGTGTATGTGTGTCTATTTAGAAACGAGAGAGTCGCGCGAGTGCGCGACAATCGCCAACGATCGCCGTCGCGAGGGTTTTGAAGAGACGCTTGTGCGCTGCATGTATATGAGCATCGTTGGCGGGCGAAGAGTGCGGGAATCTTTTCCTGAAAATCTGCGCGGGGAAAGGAAAGGAGGTTTTGGGTGGGCTAACGATCGCGTGCGATGGGTTTCGTGGTTGCGAGGAGAACGCGAGTTTCGTTTTTGAGAGAAAGAGAGAGAGAAGTATATTGGTAGCGGTTGAGGTGAGCCGAACGGAAGCCGTTTTGTTGATTTTTTTTCTTTCAATTTTTGATGATTATTAAAACAGTACCTTTTTTTAGTAAAATTTTGTAATAAAGTCAAGTTCAAGTTTTCAATTATAATGTATTTGTGTAATAACGATAAATGAGATATTTTGAAAGAAGTTCATTTTTGCAGGGTATATTAAATAATCATATTACCTTACCAGTTCT
>JAPYZP010000882.1:0-45210 GCA_030522985.1 Torymus sinensis | reverse complement strand
GCGCCTGTGGTGTCCAATGAGCCAGCGCGGCGCGGCTATGCGCTTAGAAAGGAATCGCGCGACTGCTAATAGTTGCGAAAAAACCTAGGATAATAGGTAAGTATTGCCAATTCGGAGGAGAGCGCGTGATTCGGTGAAAAATGGATATTGAGATTTTAGCCTGAATTTTGTCGCTTTACATGCAAGTGCTGTTCGGTTTGATCGAAATCGTTGATCGGGATTTCAATTTCCTAATGATTAATAATAATAATAACAAATGAATAAATAAGAACGAATTATAAAAAAAATATATGTATTACACCTAGTTACTTATATACATATAATTATAAAAGAAATTATTTGCGTGAAATAGTATATTACACAAGGGAGGTAAAGAGTTGCCCAGTCCAGAGCACGTGTAAATATTTGCCGTGTAATTAATTGCCGCCCGAGCCGAAGGCGAGAGTGGCAAACATGTGCTGTGGGGTAGCCAACTCTAAAGAGTTGAGTATATATACGATTTTTCACCATACCCTGACCAAAAGTACCACTTTCGCTCCCGGTTCCGAAACGCGAATGTAGTATTTTCGGCCCTGGTATGATGAAATAGGATATTACGCTAATATCCTATTTCACCATATTCTATAGGGAGGAAAAAACTTAGACAGTCCATAGCCCATACGACATTCGCGTTTCGGAGCCGGGAGCGAAAGTAGTACTTTCGGCCAAGGTATGGTGAAATTCATATTCCCTTTTTTTGTTACGGATTGCAATTACTTATAAACTGCATTTCAAGTCATATATTCATAAATGGGAGAACGTGTGTTAGTATATAATCTATGAAGTATGCAAATAATTGAATCAAAACAAACCATGGAGTTCAATGATTGGAGCGCCATAAGCATAACACGATCACACGACGAGTGGTCAATTCTCTAGAGACGTCGGGCTGCGTCTGCGTATAATGTGCCTAATATAGGCTAGGCCTAGGCGTTAGCCTGGCCAGATCCAAATGCGCCAAAATGTATCTCGTTTGTGAACGAAGTCTAATCATAATACGCTGTACGCATAAATCAATTAAGGGATAGATACGTTACCGTAACGCAGGATAGAGAATAAAGTGTATATTACATTCTTCTAATTTAATATTTAATTTTGTTGCTAAAAAAATCATTGGTTCACTCATTTCTCATTGCTAATTATTGCTGCATGTGATGATACTATTTTTAAATATTTATAAACTGCCCTCTCAGGATCAAAATTTTGCATAGGTATATCGTAAATTTTTCTTATTCTTTGCAAATGTTTATTTTTATACAGTGCAAAGTTAACTGTTCGCTTATTACTGTTCGTATGAAATAAATGTTGAATATTTTTTCCTCTTTCACCATTATAGTAGGTATATACTATTTTAAATTGAGCCGCAGGATCGTACACAAGGCTTATCTATTTTTGTGGCATGAACGCGATAAGATAAGAGCATTGAATTTCATTAGTTTCGTTAAAACGTAATAAATTTCGTTGAAAGATAAAACATTATAACTTATAATTAATCGAGAAGCAGAGTTAAAAAAAAATAAATTTCTTATTCCCTTATTTATTTATCTAAATATTGATGTTGAATTAATTTTCATTATTAATCAATAAATACCTAGAATTTCATCTCTTCTTTCCCATACTTTTCTAAGAAAACTTATGCTATAAACCAGTATAAACACGACTTTTACTATCCAACCACCCACCAATCCAAAACCCATTCTTCTTATTACTAAAACAATTCCAAAAATTGTCAAACCCCAATCACGCTCAGAATTTCATCTCTATATTCTCTATTTTTGTCCCATATTTTTGTAAGACAAGTTGTACTACACCAGTATACACACAACCTTTACCATCCAACCACCCACCAATCCAAAACCCATTCTTCTTATTAAGGTACCAAGACAATTCCAAAAATGTGCAAACCCCAACCATGCTCTCAAGTAATCAACCTTATTAACAGACAGATTTATACTTATATACAAACACAATGATAATAATAACTTTCATACTACGCGCGTACAGTGCGCGGCTTGGCCGTGGCGGTAGCTATCTACTACGTGAGTGTGCTGCGCTCTCATGCAACGCAGCGCGAACGAACGAAGAAGCAGCCACTACGCCACCACTGGCCACCATCCCATCCAGGCATCGGCAAAGCAGAGCGGGCCTGCCTCCGCTGCCGCCGCGCCGCGCTCGCCATAGTAGTCGTGTTCGTCGTGTCGCTGCCGCCGCTGCCCGCCGCCGCGTCCTTTGACACGCTTTTATAACCGTACATCACGCGGGGGTGAGACAGAGTGTGAGCGAGAGAAGAGACTGCTCTCTCGCGCGATAAACATCGTGGGTGCGCGCGAAAGGGACATCACACACATAAGTAGTGCGTGCGTGTAATTGTGTGAATAGCGACGACATCGTGGAGAATTAGCGGCGCAGGGACTGCCGCTGCTGTTGCTGCTGCTGCTGCTGCCTGCTTGCTTGCGAGCGGTGGACACCATGCCAAGTGTCATCGGCAGCGCGGAGCCAGGAGAAGCCGCTGCCGTAGCCACCGCCGGGGGAAGCCAGCGCCTGGGCGCTCGCATTTAGCGGGTAGGTACAGCATTGCTTATTTTCCCTTGTATATAGTCTTTTAATATGTCGCCGCTGCGCTGCCGCCTCGTCGTGTGTATGCAGCAGCATAGCTCATGGCTCTCTGTGTGTACGCGCTGCCTATATTACACGAGCCGACGCGCGCCGCCGCGGCTCTGTGCCTCGTGCATGGCCCAGAACTTGAGCTCGTTTCGTCGCGCCTTTTTTTCTCTCTCGCAGCGCTGGGAGAGGCTCCGTTGTAGCTCGTCGCTGTTTCGGAGCCACGGAACAGCCGGGCGAGAACGCGCTGACTCCTCGCGCCAGGCTCAGCGTCTCTCTGCTGCGCTTGCTGTGTACGCCGCCGCAGGTAGTACGCGCGAGCGCCCGAGGCGTGCTGCGAAATGACCGAATGTGCGTAGGTACACTTCGTCGTAGACGAGAGTCGAGTCCCGGGTTCTGGCAGGGAAATGTGTGGTGGGATGGTGTTTAGTTTGGGGCTACTGGGAAACCTGTATGAGTGGGAGGTGAAGATTGCTGGGAGCTTACTACAGACTGATGAGTATTGCAAGCGTGCGTGCGTGGTCTGTTTATACACGTCGGCCGACTTCCTCGAGAACTGTTGTCCTAACCTCGTCCTGGTTAGTGTGAGTAATCAGGATCTCTGAAGAATATAGGTTTTGGGAGCTTGGGTAGAGCCAAAAAGCACAACGATGCTCAATGGGCAAGATTTACTCTACGGAGTATGAGGAATAAGATGTAGGTACTTCGGCTATAGGATGTAGTGCAAATGTAGAGTTGGCTTTTCATGATGCTGGTTTAGTGATTGTCATTTGCTTTGTTTAGTATTTTTAATAGGTAGTTTTGATTGGTAAGAATGGAGATGGAAAAATACTTGGATATTTTTATGTTTTTCTTTTGTCTGAGCAGTAAAAGGGTCATAGCTATTTCCATGTTTAATAATAACGTATGTTACCTTTATTGTTATGAGTTATAATTGCAAAATTCTAAATATAATTAATTCATTTAATATTCAAAAAGATACAATTATATCTCATCATTAAATTTAACCAGGTATATTTAATAATGTTCTTTATAGCATTGTTCATTGTTAAAACACAATTCAATACCAATAATGAATTGGTTAAAAATTGTGTACTCAAATACCACTTGGCAATATTCATTTCACAGTATCACATAATTAACTTCCTTTTTTTTTATCAATAAATTTTAATATTTTTATTTTAAAATATCTATTAGTGTAGGTCCATTAAAACTTTAAGACTAGAACATAAATGTCAATATTTATTATTGTAAGGTTTATGAATATGAACTATTAATATTAACTATTAACTATTAACCAACATTCTCATGTTGATGTCTTATTTTATATTTTACAGGATTTTAAACGTGTTTTAAAATATCATTAAGGACAGTTTACTGTTTTGGAGAATTGTAATTAATAATCAGCAAGATGTCGGAAATCGTTTATCCACAAGGGTGCAGACCCGTTACAGATGATCTAGGGCCAGATGAACTAATAAGAAGGCTCAAGGTAATGTTTTGAACATTATGATATATCATGCAAAGTTCCGAAAATCACTTCTAGGTAACTATTTAACCTATTATTTTTTACAGACTCTTGCACATACATTACAAGCCATGGGTCAAGATGAAGGAATGTATCAACAGTATATTCCTTTGGCACTGCATTTAGCAGAGGATAGCTTTTTGATGCATCAAAGTAAAGATGTACAGCTTCTGATTGCATGTTGCATTGCTGATGTACTTCGTGTGTATGCTCCAGAAGCTCCATATAAAGATCCTGACCAAGTAAGTTTCATAGCAATGTTAGAAATTTCTCAATGTCCTGTAAACATTATGCATGCAAGTGATATTTCTTTTGTTTTCATTGACTAAAAATATGTTTAATTTTAGGTAAAGACTATATTCCTCTTTTTAATTAAACAATTGGCTGGTTTGAAAGATCCTAAAGATCCAGCCTTTAAAAGATATTTTTATCTTCTTGAAAACTTGGCATATGTAAAGTCCTTCAACATGTGTTTTGAGCTTGAGGACTGTCAAGAAATATTTTGTGCTCTGTTTTCACTAATGTTTAAAATTGTCAAGTATGTATATAACACTATAAATGTACATATTTAAATAATAAATTAATGTGTTTTTTCTATTAATTATATATTTTGTTTTAGTGATGAACATTCAGGTAAAGTGAAGAGTTTTATGCTTGATGTATTATGTCCACTCATTACTGAATCTGATACTGTCAGTAATGAATTATTGGATATTATTCTTATAAATATTGTTGAACCACATAAAACACAAAGAAAAAATGCTTATGCACTTGCAAAAGAGCTGATTATTAAGTGCAGCGATACTTTGGAAACATATATTCAAGGAGTAAGAATTTTTCATTTATTATACATTAATTGAAAATATTTGTATTTATTAAATTACTAATATTTTATTTTTATTTTTTTATAGTTCTTCAATCATGTGCTGATATTGGGCAAAGAAGAAAAGAATTTACAAATCACCCATAAGGTATACGATTTGATCTATGAATTAAACCACATATGCCCCAGTGTTTTGTTGTCTGTCCTACCTCAACTTGAATGCAAATTAAAATCATCAAATGAGCAAGAACGTCTTGGTGCTGTAGCACTACTTGCTCGCATGTTTTCTGAGAAGGGATCACAATTGGCAGTGCAACATTCTCAACTGTGGCGGGCTTTTCTTGGTCGATTTAACGACATCAGCGTTTCAATACGTACAAAGTGCGTTCAGTATTCGATGCACTTCCTTTTAAATCATCCGGAGCTTCGAAAAGACATCACTGATACGTTAAAAATGCGGCAACATGATGCCGACGAGAACGTTAGATACGAAGTCGTCATGGCGATCGTCACTACAGCACGCAAAGACTTTGAAGTAGTTTCGGACAGTGAAGACTTATTAGAGTTCGTGAAAGAAAGAACTTTGGATAAGAAGTATAAGATTAGAAAAGAAGCCATGTCTGGTTTGGCAATGATATACAAGAAACATCTTAACGATGCAGATGTGCCACAGGCAACTAAAAAAGCGGTCACGTGGATCAAGGATAAAATCCTACACGGGTATTATATGGCAGGAATGGAGGATAGGCTGCTGGTAGAAAGACTGTTAAACACATGTCTAGTGCCTTATCAATCACCAGCAGAGGACAGAATGAAGAAGCTGTACCATTTATTAGGTACTATAGATGACCATGCATCCAAAGCATTTGTTGAGCTCCAAAAGCATCAACTGGCGTAAGTTCAAATATATTATTATTTCGGTTTAAAAATTCGGCAAAATTTAACATTTAAAAGAAAAAAAATAATAATAACGGAAAATAGTAAAAAAACGTTTACAAGTGTGAGTTTATAGAATTTCACTTCCCCTAATTATTTTAACTTTTTAGCTTATTTCATTTTTTTAAATAATTTAAGGTTTTCAGTGCAAAAGTATGTCAAACCTATTATACATATTTGTACATTGAATACACTACAGTTACAATTATTGATTTTTTCGAAAACAGGTTGAATTTAATGAACTATAAAATAAGTAACTTTTTAATAGATAAATTTAAATGGAATATATTTATAATATCCAGCTTCAAATTTATGAAAAAGTGACATCATTTGTGTTTGTTAGAATAAAGTACAAAGCCTAGATTTTTTATTGTTATTTTACACGAACTAATTCGGCTCGGTATAATTAAAATTCATATTTTTCATTAATTTTTTAGCGTTAGGAGGTCCGTCGCTGAATGGATTGAAATAATTAAGAGGACAGAAACGGGTGCCAGCCCTGAATTGTCACAAAAAGTTCTTCAAATCTCCCGTTTCTTACCTGATCCCATGAAGGTGCAGGAATTCCTTCAAAAGTTGAGTGCTCATATGAAGAAGGATGCAGCTCTACTTCAAGGCATGGAAACGATACTACAACCGACGGTATCCTGTAAAGATTGCGCGGAAGCAATTAGTTTGGTGCTGAAAAAGTTAGGACAACCTGTCATGACAAATCTCTATTATAACACTATAAAGATGTTATTAGAGAGAGTGAGTTCAGTAATGATTGATGAAGAAGCAATACGAGTAAGTCTCACAAATAATTAAGTATTCATTTTTAGTCATGGGTATTATTCACTTACTTTTCAATAAGTTATAGTACAATTTGCTTAAATTTTTATTTTTATTTGTTATACTGTAGCAACAATACTTTTTGATAATAAAATTAAAAATTTGCATATTCTAAAGTAGATAACATAATATCTTTGTCTGTTATTACATACTTATGTAAATAAATAAATAAACTCATTATTTTTATAGGTATTGATAGGATATGTATTGGACTGTCTAAAAGGCGGAAATGTAATTGAAGAAGTTGGTCTAAATCCTAATAATGCTGGTGAAAAAGGACTTAGATTATTATTGGTATGTATTATTTAGCTACATTTATGTGACTATTTTTAAAAATTCATTTTTAATTACTAAATTTTTATTTTATAGATGCTTTCTTTCGTATTTGCGCCACATTTCTTACATGATGACATTTTAATGCAACTCGTGCATCTTTTGGAACTAGAGGATGAAATGGTTGCTCCACTCGTTCTTTCAATTTTCACATTTTTAGGAAAATACAGACCACTTTGTGATGTAGCACCAGATATAATGGATCAATTGATGCCAATATGTAAATCTTTTGCTGAAACAGGAACACCAAAGCAAGCAAAACAAGCTGTCAGATGTTTATATGTCAATATGACCAATAGCCACGACACCATTTTTCCGGAAATTATTGAAAGAATCAAAAGTAATCTTACTCCAACATCTGAATATTACAGGACAGCTATTGTTGCACTTGGGCATATTGCGTACAATTTACCTGATAAATATCATATTCAAATTAAAAATATGGTTTCCAGAAAGGTAACGATAAAAATTCACTTATTTCATACGAAAATAAGCTATTATGAAATACAATTTTAAAATATTTCAATGCATATTCTAATGTATAAAACCTTACAAAATTTTGTAGATTGTTAAAGAGCTTTTAGTTAAAGAAAGCAGTGAACAACAACATGAGATTAGTACTGACTGGTGCAGAGAAGATGAACTTCCAGAGGAAACTCGTTGTAGATTGGAGGGATTGAAGTGCATGGCTCGATGGCTGTTAGGACTAAAAAATGATGTCCTGTCAGCTCAGAAAACGTTCAGAATGTTAACTGCGTTTATAGTGAATAAAGGAGATTTGCTACAACAAGGTCGTCTTAGTAAAGCCGAAATGAGTTGGTTACGTCTTCAAGCTGGTTGTTCAATGCTTAAAATTTGTGAACAAAAAGGAGTTGGGGATCAGTATACAGCTGAACAATTTTATAATTTGTCTCAGCTCATGGTGGTCAGTAAATTATCCTTTATTAAACTCATTGATTATTTTATCAGTGTTATATATAGATATATGAAAGATTTTCTTTTGTAACAAGCACGATTTTCACGTTTTTTTTACCTATTAAGCGGGACTAAAGTGACCGTTTTTAGACCGGTAGAAATTATTTTAATTCGAAAAAATAGATTATATTGTAGCAAAATAACAACTAAATAAAAACTAAGAATACTCTAATTAATCAGCGCGTGGTTGTCGTTTTAAAAAACGATCACATTAATCTCCCTTTTATATTGAAATAACACGCGACAAAAAGTACATGTGTTACAAAAAACATGGTGTGCGCCAAGGGTTAAATGGGATTTGCAAAACTCGCCAAACGTATTCGGCTCGTGCTTGCTGGCCTTCGACTTGAATTGCAAACTCCACACTAAGACTAAAAAAGACCACTTTACGTACTTGGCACACAATAAACTATTATATCATAGCCGTGAAATTCGATTTTACTGATTGTTTATAGGCCGCAAAATTAAAAAAATAGTACTTCTCGTTACTCGTGCAAGAATTATTTTTATCACCTATATCGAACATTATTTTTTGACACTCCATTCTTAAAGTATCACGTTATGCACGTTTACGTTTGTTTACGTTTGTAAGAGACCGCAAAAATAGGACTTTACGGATGATAAAAATGATTCTTTTTATTCAGTAAGAATCATTTTTATCAAACTAGTACCGAAAAGTATTATTTTTTCCTTTTTATATTCTATAAAGAAAACGATTTTATATTAAACAAATTTTCAGGATGATGTTTATCAAGTTAGAGAGGCTTTCAGTAATAAATTACATAAAGGACTTGGCCGTGGAATACCAAACAAATGTTTACCTTTAGATTTTATGGGTTATTATGCTTTAGCTGGAAAAGAGCAAAACAAAAAATTGAGACAAATGATGAAAACCTATATGGTAACAGACATCACTAAAAGGAGAGATTATGTTAAAACATTATCATTGGGAACAGTTGAACGAGCCATGGGTAAGATTACATGTTTGTATTGCGATGGTTTAGTATAGTCTTAATAGTTAAATATAGAGAAATTAATACATCTTATTTTATATTCAGGCAAACTTCCGCACATCTTACCAGATTATATGTTAGTTTTTGCTGTTCCTATACTAGCTCACGATCCTGAATTCGTGAGTCATGAGTCAATTACACACTTGAAAGTTATACAACAATGTCTTTGGTTCATTTTAGAACCATTGATAACAAAAAATGAATATTATTGTTACGGATTTTATAAGAATCTTATAGAAAGAATGAAAAATCATAAAGATGCTCTAAGGCCAGACGATGATACTAGAAACTACGTAAGTAATAAATTCCATCTATTTTTCAAGTCATCGCAATAATTTAATACAATAATGTAATATAATTATTTTATGTTCATGCAGAAATTATGGGCAGTTTGCGACATGGCAATGAATGTTATTTTCACAAAGACGACAAACTTCGATATGAAGGAATTTCCGAGTGAGACACGAATACCTACGATGTATTTCAAAAGAGCCGATGAGATAATTACAAATAGCAAGAATTATCTTCCCACCGAACTACAAATTAATATGAACAACCCAAAAGGAAAGGGAACAACTCTTAATTCGTTGACGAATGAGAGACCCACGCGAAAAACGAAAGGCAAACAAAAGGAAACGGGCATTGGACCAAATGAAACTGACGCAAGGGTAAGATTTAATATTGCTAATTTTTCTAATTCGGTGGGTTAGATAGCGTGGACTAATCAATGAACGAACGAATGTATGTAAGCTTGAGCTCATAAGTATCAAAAGAACTGCATTGCAGTACTTGTAATAACATTGTGATTTTTTGAGATTTTACTCTTTAACATAATTCTGACTTGAAATATACTTTTTCTTAAAACACGATTTTATTTGATAAATTCAAAGTCAAATAATTTAAATTTAAAATTGTGAGTAATTAAAATGGGCGAAAGAGGCAGTTGATTAAAAGCTACATTATATACAAAATTCTTTATTTTAAAAAGCGGCTGAAATTTTTCATAGGTTACTAAACGAATATAAATTGGTTAACTTTCAGAGGAAAATATGAATGCCTAACAAAATATGACTGTTATTTACTTTTAATCTATTATTAATAATCATGTGGTAATAGTAAAATTTTCTGAATTTTGTGAAGTAACAAAATTTGTTTATGATTTCATAAAACACGTTTTTCTTGTGCATTCTTATTTGCATTTTTTCATGATCTTATATAAACAAATTACTTCCAAATTAACATGGTAATTTTTTTTATTGTTTACCTTAAATATATGTGCTACATATTTAATGTCAACTATTTTAATCTAAGAATAGTTTCATAAATTTTCCTAAATTAGATGTATTTATTTGCTTTGATGTATTGATTTGATTATAACACTTTACTCAATAGTAGCAATCTTTATGAATAACAACTTTGAAAAAATAAATTTAATAGTAATAAAAATAGAAACAAAGTATAAACAGTTATATAATAATTTTTGTTTCTTTGAATATATTTAGTTTGAATTTCTATGAAAAGTTTAGATACGATTTGTTCATTCATTAATAAGCTTACTCTGTCTTTTAATTAATTCAAACTTATAAAATTAGTAAAACATAAACTATTTGTTATAATATTAATATATAATAAGAGCCCCTTGAGCAATCATAATTGTTATTTCAAGCTGCATGTTGGCGAAAAGGAATGTATTGATGCTCAGGTAACAGCATTATTAATTGATGTATGTTATTGACGTCAAATTTTTCGTAGAAAATAATATCATTTAATTGCATGTTAAGATAAAAAAAGAATCAATATTTTAATATATGTAATTTATTTTTATAGCCTGCAGAAGCATCTGAAACAAGAATTCATGTTCCAGGTTTGGATGACGAAGTAAGTAATACAAAATATGCAGTAAAACTTGATGTTTATGGATTTACACCGTTTATAAAATCATAAAAATTACACATTTCCTTTAATATTTTTAAAAGTTAACCATTATAGAAAAAAATTCTAAAATATCCATAATTATTATAATATTTAACGGCAATTGATGATATTTAAAATTGTTTTAAACGTTACTTAAACGAAGTTAAAAAAAATTCGACAATCTTACGTGAAACTAATTCAGCGCTCTTTAAAGAAAAGAAATCCCTGTATCTGTTAGATAAAATGATTTGCATCTTATTTAATCAAAAATAATTATTTTCAGATTGATGAACCACCAGAGAAGAAACCATGTAAAGAAACAGATAAGATGAATAAATAATTGTACAAGTGAGCTGTTAATGAAACAAAAAGTAACAAAGTGAAAGAAAATGAGTCGGAAATAAAAAAGGTGTGATAACGCTATTATACGAACATTACGTGAACATCTCACAAATTAGAAACAGATTATTTTGGTTATGTACAACAGTTGAAGATATACCTGAGTCGTTCGCGTATTTCTAGGGAATGAAAAGGAAAAAATTTTTAGAATGTAAGATAATGGTGGCACAGTGACGTGAAACTAATTGACGCGAGTTGAAATACTTCAGTGTCAGATAGATGAAAGACTATATAGCTGCCAAAAATCTGAACTTTGATGCGATTAAATGGCGCTTTGAAATATCTGTATAAAATGAACACTCGACGTTAATTATCTTTCATATATTCTTGGTGGCAGATTCGTATCGGATTGTATAGAGTTTATTAGTGAGACTCTTCTTACCCTGGTTAGAAAACTGGATTGGCCAGAATTAAAAACAATTACACATCACGAAATTAAATGATCCAAAATTTAAATGACGACTGTTGCGATTAATGGATTTTTATTTATATTTGTCTATTCATAATTTGATAATTCATTAATCGCAATTTTGTAAGTATGTATAGCTCATTTATTTAAAACAAAATAAATTACGATGGTCAAGAAAACATCTATTATATTTAATCAAGATAATGATAATTAATGGTAATTGAATTCTAATGCATCAGTTTTATTTGTGAAAAAAGAAAACTGATATTAGAGTGCAACTACTTATAATCGCTAACATGTTATAAATTTGTAATTTATTTTGTTTAAAAAATTCATCGTCATCCATTAGCAAAAAATTTGGAATGTTCCAATTGTTTTTAATTTTATTTTCTAGCCAGGGATGTCATACAATTCAAGTTTTACGTACACATATGCCCGTTTTCCGAGTTCATCTGACATTCCTTGTGTCGTTCATTCTTAATTTATACTAAAAATTAAATTAAAAAATTATTATGATTATGCATGTAGATTATATTACTTTGATTTTTATTTTCTCTTAAAATTCTTAAATCGTATTTATTTATGAATAATGTAATTATTTTCATAATTTTAACCCTTGTAACAATAACTATACAAATGTTAAAAGTTTAGGTTATACTACGTATGTAGTTATTTTTGCTAGGGTATCTATTCAATATATTTACATAAAATACGCAAGAGAAGAATAAAAAAATGGAATGGCACAAAGATATCAGATGTTTTAGATTAACAGAATTGTATATTTTGAAATCATTTTTAAAAAGCATTATTTTGGCAATCCAAAGTTGATTGTTTCTAAAACATTTTTATAAATATGGATTATTAATGAAAAATAATCTTAGCAGCGTAATGATTTTTTCGTAAAAAAGCGTTTATTTTCATTTAAATAATTATATTTCATGTTAATATTAAACAGAAGACAAGTTCAACTTAGCTATCGAACGGCATGTTATGGAATTGTTCATTTATTGTTTGTTATGTTAAATGTTAAGTACATTAACTTTATAAAATTCTAAATTATATATTTGAAAAATATATTCCAAAGTTGAGAGATCGGAAATTCATTATTCGAATCGCTATTGAAAATTCCATATTCACGCTGTGCGAATTCATTCTTGCCGTTCGATTGCTGACTTCGAAGTATTATTATTAAATAGTCGTATGCCGTCGTTGTGTTGATTCCAAATTGGTTTTCGATTCATTTTTCTCTAAAATTTTTTGTCATACTTTAAACAAAATTATTATTTTAATTCTATAATTTTATTAGATTTCTTTTATATTCATTAAGGGTTTTCTGATATAAAATAATAATGTAAATGAGAGAAAATGAACTTGATTGCTGCTTTGGATATAATTTAAATATTTTTTTGTGCAGGCCTAGTTCTTATACTTTTTTGTGGTATCAACATAATTATAATTACTATTATTAATACTGTGTGTTTGAGTATACGAACGATTTATAAAAAGTGCGTGAGTTTTGTGAGTGAAACTTGTTGCGCATGACGACGATTGGTTGAGATTATAATATAAATATAATATGAAAAAAAAAAAAGAATTACATGCTTACTTCCCTTTCACTGAAATTACAGTACTGTGCACAATTGAATATTTGTTGCATTCCGTCTAAAATGGAACATGTCATTTTTTCATGTCATTTTTGTACGACAAACGGTCAATTTTTATAATCGGAAATGAAAATAATTGGTATTTTATTCATTGAAACATTAATACATTCTTATAGCATAACTTATAAATACAGCGTATCTTTCATAAAAGAAAATAGAAGAGTACGTTTATTCATTATACACGAATTTAATATGTAACATTTTTCAGAAAGAAACTGCCATTTACTAATATCAAGATTCAATAAACATGGTACTGACATTTCTGTGCACTGGCAGTAATTTACCAATTAAACATATTCTCATCTATTATAGATTCGTTTAGTCAGTGCTATCAATCTGTCATTCGATGACAAGTATTGTACTGGATCTATAATAAATTAAGATATAGTAAAATTTTAAACTTCTTTCTAATAATTTAATTTATTTTATTATGGTAATAAAATAAAATTAGTCGTATTTCTGAACAATCACGACAATTCTGTTTATTTTATAAATTTATAATACAAAACGTTCATTATCTATAACTAGTTTTCTAAAAATCATCGTTTTTTAAAAGATTTTTTCTGACCAGGCTTTCCCCCACCCGACTTTGATTTATTGAATGATTTATTTGATTTTTGCTTCATTTTGGTGTTAGCTCTGAAAAAAGTAAGATACATTATAGAATTTCAGTTGCTGATTTGAAACAAGATGAATATCATATTTGCGCGTAGTACTTACTCGTATCGCATCTTTTTAACGCCTTTTCTGCTGACATCTGTCAAATCATTAGCAAAGGAAGATATCTTACGCTTCTTCGATGCTAAATTTAAAAAGGGCAAATTATATTAAACCATTGTAAAATAACAAATTCATAATTTGTAACATGCGCGTATATACCTTTCTGTTGAACATTGTGAACTCTTTCTTTATCTTCTACGACAGTTCGAATTTTCTTCTGCCTATTATTTCTCTTCGCCATTCTTGCTTGGTAAGCTGCTACTTTATTTAATTCCTTTTCTGCTCTTTCCTCAGCAGGATCTAATTTTGGCTCTTTCTTTTTGTTTTTCTTAGCCTTTTCATCTACAATATTTAACGCTCCTTTTTCTTTTTTATTCTTGTCTTTTGAATCTTTCTTTTGTTTTTCGGTTAATACTAGTTTATCTTGAAATGGTAAAATAAATTGTTAAAAAAATGTACTATGTAAATATATATACACCTATTTCTTACTGTAAAATTCTCTCTGTTTACTTACCTTTTTCTTTTTGCCTTTCGTTCTTAGTTTGGAACCAGACTCGATCGTCTTTTGAGTCTGAGTCTTTAAGCATGTTTTCTGCTCTATTTGCTTGATTTTCTATTTTTGCTATTTCACGTTCTTGCCTTTCTTCCTCAAGTATCTGTTCTATGTCAGCCTCGAATGATTTCAGCTTATTTTTGTATTTTTCAACGATATCCGGAGGAATTATTCTATGCTTGACTGGATTTTTCGCCTGCTTTATAACGGCTTTAACTAAGATACGTTCCTGTTCACCAGCCAATGATACGGACACACCGCCTCGTCCAGCTCTTGCTGTTCGTCCCACTCTGAAAAGATTTTAATTTTTATAAAGAAGTCGAAAAAATTAGTAGTTATTTGAATCTATCAAAATTTTAGTTAGCTTCAATTTTTATAAGTTCTATTTTTTCAATTGTATATACGAAAATGATAAAAAGAAAATACTTCAAATGATATAAATGTTACCTGTGAATATAATGTTGCAATGTAGCAGGCATCACAAAATTAATTACAGTCTTTACTCCACTTATGTCCAAACCTCTTGCAGCAACGTCAGTCGCTATTAGTACATCGATTTCTTCCTCTTTGAACTTACTTAAATTTTCTAAACGCTGGGGTTGCGACAAATTACCGTGAAGTTCTCCTACCTAAAAAGTTTCAGTTAAAGATTTATAACAAGCTAATAAAAATTAATATATGAGCTATTTATAGTTGAATATTACTCACTTTTACACCTAATAAACCTAATAAAATATGTAGTCTATGCGCTTGTTTTTTCGTCTGTACAAAAATCATAGCATGATCGTGGAATGTTCGGCATATCAAAGCTGCTAAAATGGCTTCACGATCTCCCTCTCGTTCTTTTCGTATCCTACAAGAGCAAATAATTATGTAATACTTTATTAGATGGATTGATGACATTTTTAAAATATATAATACAAACCTTATAAATTCTTGTCGTAAATTAAATGCAACATCTTGATTACTATCAACGAAAACCTTGACAGGTTTATCAAGCGATACCGCCGCTAAATCTTTAACTTCTTCTGTCATTGTTGCAGAAAACAAAATGGTCTGACGCGTTCTTGCGCATTGCTTTACAATGTGTTTCATTTGTTCTGCAAAATATTCATCTAACATTCTGTAAAATTTTAAGAAATCATTTGTTAATTTGGTCATTAAATAACTATAATAAACTTTATAAAATTTGAAATTTACCTGTCTGCTTCATCTAAAATTAAAACTTCAATAGTATCTAAAGAAAATGTTGGTGTATTAGCTAAATGATCAATCAAACGTCCTGGCGTGGCTATCACAATATCAGGGTTTTTCCGCAAGACACTTTCCTATAAACAAAATAAAAAAGTTAAAAACAATGGACTTAAACACAACGCAATAGATGAATTATAAATTAAATGTCTTACTTGAATTTTCACATCCAAACCACCAACTGATAATCCAACTTCAACTGGTGTAAACTGACATAATTGTTTAGTAACTTGATACACCTGAACACCCAATTCTCTTGTAGGCACAAGAACTAAAACCCGTGTAACTGCAACTCCTTCGTTTGGTTTGTATAACAATCGCTCTAATGTTGGCAGCATATAGGCTGCAGTTTTACCAGTACCTGTTGCTGCACAACCACATATGTCTCTACCCATAAGTGCCACAGGAACTGTTGCAGCTTGGATTGGAGTTGGAGTAACAAATTTCATTGCAGTAATAGCCTAAAATAATTAATAATTAAAATTTTAAGGTATTTTATTAATTTTATTAAATAGTTTAAAATATACCTTTAGTAATGGCCTTGACAAATTCATCTGATAAAATGATGCTTGTGTATCATATCCAGAACATTCTTCAAAGTCAACTAATTCTTTTTCTTCAGCTTTCATAGCTTTTTCTTTCTTCATTTTCTTATCTTTTGTTTTAATAGCATCTGAAAGAAATATATTTATATACAAACAGAACAGTATACTATTTTTTAATAAATAAACAAAAATCTATAGTTTTGTACTCAATTTTTCTAGTAATGAAATAATAAACATTAAAATTTAAGTGTTAGTTACATTTAACTTTTACAAACCCTTTTTAAGATCTTCCTCTGAAACAAATAATTCTATATCATCTGCAGTTTCATGTTCATCTTCCACTTTTATGGGGTCCTCAGAAGATCCATTCTAAAATCATATAAAATATTAAATATATAATCCGTTGATCCTTTTTAATGATTAATTTTAACATAAAATTATACCTGTTCAATACGAGAATTTCTATATTTCTGTATTTTATCATCAAGTTTAGTTTTGACTTTCCGTTTAATATATTTGCTCAAATCATTCCAAGTATCTTGATTATACTCTTCAACACTGGTAATAAACTGAAAATCATCATCGTCTCCTTTTTTATCTTTCTTCTTTTCCTTTTTACGTGGTTGGAACTAAAAAAGTTATTACAAAAGTTATATTAATGTTAACACTATATTTATTGCATTTATTTTAAAAAAAAAACTTACGTCGTCCTCTTCATCGGATGGTTCGGATAAATCAGGAACTTCTTCGTCATCCTCAATAGTTTTAATTAAGTCGGCCATCCTTACAATAATTTATACCTTCCACTTTTAACGGATGAAAAGTATCAACAAACAGACACGCGACATACTCTTATTTTAAAACAAGGTTATGTTGACAAAACCAGTATACTACCGCACCACGTGCTTTTCGACTTCGATCTGATCAACTGTCGAGAGTTGATCGAGAGCGGAAACGTATAGAATTGTATATCGAAGATCGAACACGAAATGACCGTAATTTATGGCGGGAAAACTATTTCGATGTTCTTTCATGGTGCCTCTTCCTTTATCCGTTTTCGCGCGTATTCTATAGCAGTGTCGCAGATCGCATAGGATATATGTATATATGAGGAATCCGTACTTTGTCTAACCTTCGGAGCAAAGTATTGACATTTTTTGTTTAATCAGTTTATTTGAAAAATCGTAAGATGGGAATTTTAGGTCTCTCAAAATTGATTGCGGACATCGCTCCAGAAGCGATCAAAGAATGTGAATTAAAACATCTTTTCGGTAAGTCTTTTTTGGTAACTCCAAAAAGTTCCGAGGCTCCTACGTATTTACAGATGCACAGAATGTATCATAATAAATGTTTTACAGGTCGCAAAATTGCTATTGATGCCTCTATGTGTTTATATCAATTTCTAATAGCTGTAAGGTCGGAAGGAGCACAATTAACTTCTGTAGATGGTGAAACAACAAGGTGAATACATATATGAAATATTAATTTCTTTCAAACAGCTAATGAATTTATTTTGAATAATTTACCAATATATTGTTTACAGTCATTTGATGGGAACATTTTATCGAACTATAAGACTTGTTGAAAATGGAATAAAGCCAGTCTATGTTTTTGATGGGAAACCACCTACTTTGAAGGGTGGAGAGTTGGCAAAGCGTGCAGAAAGAAGAGAAGAAGCACAAAAACAATTGCAAGCTGCTGAAGAAGCTGGTAAAACATTTTTTTTTTTATATTTATATGACTTTAAACAAGAATATTATTTTATTAAATGAAAAGTACATGTTCTAATGTATCTTATAAGTATATACAAATAATTTTTTATATTAAGTAATTTGTTAACCACAAACACATTTGTTCAGGAAATGTCGAAGATGTTGATAAATTTAATAGAAGATTAGTAAAAGTAACAAAACATCATGGAGAGGAAGCAAAACAGTTACTTACGTTAATGGGTATCCCATATATTGATGTAAGTATTGTATAGTTTCATCAAATTCTAAAATAGGAATTCTTTTATTTGTTTGTTATTATAATATTATAAATAATACCTTATAGGCTCCTTGTGAAGCAGAAGCTCAATGTGCTGCAATGGTTAAATCAGGAAAAGTATATGCTACAGCTACAGAAGATATGGATGCACTAACTTTTGGATGTAATGTTTTGTTACGTCGTGTAACATTCAGTGAAGCACGAAAAATGCCTATTCAAGAAATTCAATATGATAAAGTACTGAATGGCTTAGGATTAACAAGAGATGAGGTAAATTTTGTATTTAATTGATGAAAATATAAGAATATTTCATAATGTATATTTATATTTTAGTTTATAGACTTATGTATCATGTTAGGCTGTGATTATACACCAAGTATAAAAGGCGTAGGGCCAAAAAGAGCAATAGAATTAATAAAAAATCACAAATCTCTTGAGAAAATCTTGGAAAATTTGGATACCAAAAAATTTCCAGTTCCTGAAGATTGGAATTATAAAGATGCAAGAATGTTATTTATAGAACCAGATGTGAAAGACCCAGAAGAAGTTGATGTAAAATTTTTTATTTTATATTAAATAAAAAACTTATATATTCTACACTTATAATACAGTTATATCTACAACTTGTTTTAATTTTTACAGTTAAAATGGAATGATCCAGATGAGGAGGGTTTAGTTAAATATTTATGTGGAGATAAACAATTTAATGAAGACAGAGTAAGGAATGGAGCTAAAAAATTGATGAAAGCTAGGCATGCTGGAACACAAGGACGAATAGATTCATTTTTCAAAATCGTACCAAATGCAAATCCAACTCCAACAAAAAGAAAGGTTAATAATTCACACATTTAATAATTTTCAAAATTAAAATATAGTACATTACGATACTAGTGGTGTAAGTCGTACTTTACGGCACGGCATGTATATAAGCGACCGAGCGTAGCGAGTGCGCTTAACGCCGTGCCATAATGAACGACTTATGACACGTGTATTGTACACTATTTTATAGCACTGACTGTATAAATGCGACATGTCACGCCTATCAGTGCACTTCGCAGTCCATTTTTGCACCGTGCAGTATCGCCCGAGCGATATCGAGGGTGATAAGCACGGTGCAATAATAGACTACTTATCTCACGGATAGGCGTGACATGAGTGCGAATTTATACAGTCAGTGCTATAAAAACTATTTTTCTAAAATTGTAATATAATACTGTTTTTTTTTCACTTAAAACGATAGGCTAATGACAAGAAAACGCCAGCTAAAAAAGGAAAAACAACTGGAGGTGGAAGAGGACGAAAGCCAAAGTAAATTTGAAATTGAAAATTTCAAATTAGTTTTTATTTATGGATTAAAAGTAGTTGCAGGCGTTAACAATTTACAATTATTTATATAATAAAAAAACAAAAAAAAAAAAAAAAAAGAAAAAAAAAAAAAATGTGATGGGTGTAAAATTAATGTACTACCAAGATGAATAAGTAATAAGGTTTATTTTCTAAAATATATATAATTAACAATTACATAAAAATTTAACAAGGTGTTAAAAATGAATTTATGTATAGATATTCTAAAACTAATAACAATGATTTATCAAATAAATTTTGGCTGATTAACAATTCTTTATGTTACGTTTTATCTGTAATTTATCTATATAAATTTTTGTATATCAGTCATAATCTTACAGATTTATCAATTATTTTAGCAGTACCAGTCTTAGTAGAGTTATTTTACGAAATAACTTTGAAGACTGCGTTTTTCCGTTGCATAAAAATATACTATAAATAGACCAATAGAAAAGCAACAAAATATACATAGCTTTAAAAAATATATAAGTAGATTTTGCGCTTTTCTTATTAATGCTTTACATGTAATAACAGTGATTTATAAAAAGCTTCAAATTTTATATGTACACAATTAAATATGAAAAATGATATTTACAAAAAGTGATTTCTTTTATGTACATTTTGTTACTCATCATTATCCTTTTTAGTATGATTTATATGCATGCGTATTGTAATAATGCACGATATTCTAATAATTTACAAAGCTACCTGTACATTTGATTTTTGTTTAAAAACTGTCATTGAAATTTAATAACAGTACTACCAATCGCATTGGAGTCGATTACATGAGATAGTGCTTGATCAATGCAATGAGGTGCATAAACTCTATCTAAAATAGGCTGAAGCTGGTCTGCATCAGCAAGTTCTTGTAGGGATTGCAAATAGGCAGTGTTGATTTTTGAACCTTCTTTCCAGTGACAGGTACTAGCACCAAAAACGTACTATAAAAGAATTGATTTAAGTAGTTTGTTAGTAAATTAAAATTTATTATTAATACTATCAAGTAGCGTGAGAGCACTCCAAAGGCAAGTATTAAATATAAGATTTACCTGAAGTAATAATCTCACTCTTATACATCCTGAAAATAAGCTTCCACTAATGTATCCTAATGTGTCTGATACTAAATATTGAGGAGCTGTTGATACATATGATCCATAAGACAATAAATGTTTCTTTAAAATCTTGTCATCAATGGGTTGACCCCCAGTATAAAAAATAGCATCATATCTAGTAATAATAACAATATTAATCAATATACATATTTCGTAATGCTCTTGTGAACAATCAAAAACTCACTTATCACGAAGTTCTAATTCTTTTGAAACATCTGATTCATTCAGTATGATTACTTCATCTGCTCCTAATGCTTTTATAACAGGTACAGCTTGAGATCTACAAACTGTGACAATATGACCACCCCATAATTTAACCAATTGTATCAAAATACAACCCACAGGTGTGCTGCCTTCATAAACTAATACTCTAAATATCAAAACATAATTTATATCAAATATTTTATCAATCAATATTTTTATAACAATTTAATTCATATTTGTAAATTATAAAAATGAATGAAAATTTATCAGTAATATAAATAATAATGTTGTAATAAACTGAATGTACCGTTTTCCTTTAGCATTTCCTTCTTTAATAATTGAGCCATTAATTAAGGCATCCCAAGCTATACAGCCACTGTAAGGCAAACTGGCTGATGCTTCAAATGGTAAAATTTTGGGCATTTTGGCAACTCGAGTTTCAGGTACAACAATGTATTCTGCCATTGTTCCAGGAGACCATGATGGAACAGCCAAAAACACCTTATCTCCAATATCAAAGTCAATAACACTATGACCAATATCCACAACAATTCCAGCACAACTCCTTCCCAAAGTTACAGGTAAATCTTTGTGTCTCTAAAAATTATAGTTAATTTTAATATGACAGAAAATTTTAATTGTGTTTAATATTATTTTACGCTTTTAAAAATTTGTTAACAGTCCTAATATTAGTATACTACTTTTATAATTGTTTATTTATGATATATAACATCAAATAAAATAATTATACCAACTTACTCCGGAGTTTAGCAATCTTCTGTATTCTCTCGAATATCCAGAACATATTTTTATATCAACATCATGAATAGATGCTGCTTTTACTTGGATCAAGAGCTCATTTGATTTCTGTATTGTAGGCATTTCAGTATCTTCTACCATCGATACACCCTACAAAATTGAAGAATTCAGATATTAATTTATTAAAAAAGAATAAATATTATAGTATAAAACACTTATAAATTAGGATGTTTACTTCAATGCCAATGTAATGATGACAAACAACTGCTTTCATATGATGTAAATGCCGAGGAACATTCCAATTTAAGGCTACTGTATACCCTATCACACTTCCAGCTAATATGCCAGTTACCAAAAAAATAAATTCTCTCTTTGAAACTGAAACATAGAATTACATTAATTTGAATATGATACACCAAATTATAACTACTGTATTTGTATAGTAAATATAAGTATGTATATGTATGCAAAAAATTATATGACTTATTAGAAAATTCAAAATACCTTCAATGGTATGCAAAGATAAAAGTTGTTGAACAATATATTTCGGATTAAACCTAATGGTAGACAGCTGATCATTTATAGTTTGGATTTGTGTTTGTAGCCATGTGATAATTTGTTGAAAAAACTCTTTTAATTCTTGGCCATGCAAATCGTTGCTTAAGTCTTGGAGAAGTCGTTGACCCTGAGACAGCCATGAACTTATTAATTGTTGACCTTGCTGAGCCGTTACAGACGCTTGAATCTGTTGATAAAATATTACCAATGTTTACATTAAACGAAAGTAATAAAATTGCCAATAGTTCTTATATTTATAAATAAATAAAATTTTAATTAAATTTTTTTTTTTCAATCCCCTAGAACTATAAAAAATTGAAAATTCATAAAAAATAAAAAAAATAATCAGAACAAAGTTGATAAACATAATCTGAGTGCCTAACATAAATTTAAAGTTAACAAATGCAGGCTGAAAGAAGCTAAAGAATGAGCACAGACCTAAACAAGTGCATTTGGATAGGTTCCCAGTTACAGTAATCAAGGTCAATGATTCCTTTTCATCGAATGACCTTTGCCCCACTATGCTCTGTTCAAGCTCAGGCCTCAGACAGCACGTCATTCCGACCGCGTTACATAAAACGTCAATGACAACACTCACCTGAAGCGTTTCAAGCTGGCTGGACAGTCGAAACCAAATCTCGTCCATCGTCGCGGCCGTCTCATCAATGAAAATTCGTTATCGTCGTGTTTCGTATTTAGAGTCAGGGCGTCGGATTATGTAGCATACTGCGCGCGCGAGTGTGTGTGTGTTTTCGTTTTAACGCGAGTTCGCGCTACTTTTTTTTTCTCCTTCTCTCTCTCTCCACGTGGACCGCGCGGCGCGCGAGCTTTCGTCCGCATACACTCCGAACTTATGATATGTGATCGAGTCACACACGCAAGAGAAATCGCGCGCACTCGTGGCTGTGCGTTTATAAATAACCGATTAGCGCATTGCACCTAGACTCGAAATAGACAACGGCTGAGGCGAGCCGCCTGCGCTCGCGGAATTTCGTCAATAACACTTTCATTTTTGGGCGGATGATGCTATCGTCGAGGTTTGCGCCGGAGTCGATGGACGGAGTGAGTGCGGTGGTGGCGGAGCACTGGCCTGGCCACTGCTGCGCTCGCCTGCGGTGATTTCGCGGACGAACGGGGAGGGATCTGACGTACGGACTTTGCTTTTTTTTCTTCGTGTGCATAATACTTATCTCTCTCTTGTACGTAAAGCGCGCGCGTTCAATGTCTCGCGTGCGGTTACGTCCACGGCAGTCGCATTTTCCACTCCGCACATCACAGAACAGGTGTACTTTATAGGTACTTACTGGACTGGACAGACGAACTGTTTAGATATTTAACTTTAAAAGTGACGTAACAATTAAATGCTGATGGCGATTCACGATTGGCGAGGGTCACGTGGTATTGACCACGTGACGAATCATGTGGCAGATTTTAAAAAGCTTTTCGAAATATGGCAGATCACGGCGGCAGCGCGAGTTCGCCGGGAAATTCTAGGTTAGCCATTTTGTCGTCTGGTAACCATAGCAACGATTGTAGCTCTGTGCAGGCGTGCATGCGCGGCTGCGGAGTGCGGCGGTGATTTGCACGCGTTGTTTGCATCATCTCTGCGGTAATAAGTTTGAAATTTTATTAGCTTACTTGTTAAAATAGAACTCGAGCAAGATGTTGAAGTTCCTAGTATTTTGCTTTCTTGCTATTATGATCGATGATGTCCTATGTGCTGACGACGATTTCGATATAAGTGGTTATATCACGTACTGTCCATGCATGGGTGCATAATTATTTTTTCTTTTTTTATATAAATAATATTAACTATTTTTATAAAATTTAAGAAATATGTCTTGTCTTGTGCAGGCCGATTTGGAAATCAGGCCGATCATTTCTTAGGTGTTTTGGGATTTGCCAAAGCTTTGAATCGTACCTTGGTACTTCCACCTTGGGTTGAGTACAGGACTGGAGAAATTAAATCGGTAATATATTTAGATCAATTATTGTGTAAGAATTGTGTTTAATAATTCAAGGTGGATAGTATTTACTCATTAAATTAAATTTATTTATAGATACAAGTTCCTTTTGATACATACTTCAATGTTTCTGAAGTAGCAAAGTGCCATAGAGTTATTTTAATGGAAGATTTCATGAGAGACATTGCTCCTGTTCATTGGCGACCATCAGAAAGAATTTGTAAGAAAACTAACTTGTATATTTTTTTCTTTTTTATTGGTCTTGTTTGAATAATGTAATACATAACAAACTTTTTCAGCATTTTGTTACAAAGCTCGTGGTGAAACTGAGGCTTGTAATGCGAAAGATGGTAATCCATTTGGACCTTTTTGGGATACATTCGACGTAGATTTTGTAGATTCTGAATTTTACGGACCTTTACATTTCGATGTATATCACACTGACATGGCATTTCAGTGGAGACAAAAATATACTTCTGCTAAATGGCCTGTTTTATCATTTACTGGAGCACCAGCCAGTTTCCCAGTTCAGTTAGAAAATAAAAACTTACAAAAATGTCTTGTTTGGAATGATGATATGATTGCTAAAGCAAAATCTTTTATTAAAAATACTCTTCCACCTGGAGCATTTGTAGGCATACATTTAAGAAATGGAGTAGATTGGGTAACTAGATAATATGAATTTGTGTATAATTTAAAATTAACATTCTTATAGTTAATTTATTATGTTCCATAGGTAAGAGCGTGTGAATACATTTCTAGCTCTCCAAATCTATTTGCGGCTCCTCAATGTTTAGGATACAGAAATGAAAGAGGCAAAGCCACACCAACCATGTGCCTACCTTCTTTTGATGTAATACTACGTCATTTAAAACGTGTGATACGTAATGGAAAAGACATTAGGTCTGTATTTGTGGCTTCCGATAGTAACCACATGATTCCAGAATTAACCAAAGCTTTAGAGAGGATGGATGTGAGTCTGAATTATTATATTATCTTATTCAATTGTGATGCTAATTAGTAACAATTTTAATATTTTTGCAGGTTAAAGTTTTTAAACAAGAAGGAGAATACCTTTCACCTCATTTAGATTTAGTAATTCTTGGTCGTGCTAATTATTTTATTGGAAATTGTATTTCCTCTTATTCAGCTTTTGTTGCAAGGGAGAGGGAAGTCAAAGGATACCCTACATATTTCTGGGGCTTTCCACCAGAACAAGCTTCATCTTCCACAGCACATGAAGAATTGTAAAATATTTGAAGATTCTAATAGGATGTAAGAATGTGATATCAAGTACTTTTTCATAATCATGACAGCATTTATTCTTTAAACAACTGCATTAGATATGTTTTATATCAGTAAAAATGCTATTCTATATTTATTTTTTTATATGAATCTTATTATGAACAATTTTTGCAATATTCTATGAAAAAGGGATTACAAATAAAAGAATACAGATTTTTTTTAAAAGTATCAAAATCTTATTAAACCTTATCCATATAAAATATATAATAAATATTTAAACAATTTAAAAAAATAATTTCCATAGGAAAAATATAACAAGTATCACATTAAGCTTCAGCAAGTTTTTTCATACTAATCATAGATTGTCTCAATAAATCAGCAAAATCTTTAGATGATGTTTCAGGACTTCCCTTAAATGAAGAGCAAGCAAAATATATATCATTTGGACGAGGATTATAACAACATCCATAGCCTTCAGGAACAACTGGACCATAACACATGAAAGAATCTGTTTTATATCCGACTTGACTAGAAGTGAGAGTAAAGTAAGTGCTTCTACTATATCCAATGTCATTGAAAAATTGGGGCAATTCAATATTTTGATCTTTTGCTATCATTTTTAATCCAAAAAATAAACGATCAACTCCTTCACCTGTGGCAGCCTGTAAATTATAATTCCTTTTAATTCATTTGAACTAATAAGTGAATTTTAAGATTAATAAGTATTAAGATAATATTATTAGTGAAATGCTTTCAATAATTTATGCTGATTTATTAGGATAATAAGTATAAATATTTAGTTTTAAAGTGTAAAATAAGCTCTAATATTATTAGTATATTGTACATCTAATGAATTTATTTTTATAAATAATTATTTTTACCTTTGTAGCATTATCTTTGTGTGCATTAATAGCTGCAAGCATAGCTTCTTTTTTGACATTTGTGGGTGCAGTTCCATTAGCCATTAATTTTGCAAACTGAACTGATTCATTACATGTGGATCTGATACATTCAGTTCTGGCATTTTTAAATCGTCTTAATGCTGCTGATTCATAATGTGCTGGGGGTTTTTGATGGAGTTTATAGAATGTTATTTGCATGGCAATTTGGATAAAACTATCAGGACTCAGTTTACATTTTTTTATCTCATTTGATCCAAAATCATTAAATTTGAAACATTCTAAATCAACATCCTGGGATAGTCTAAGAATATTTAAAAATGTAGATTAAAATTTTATTAATCATTTTAGTGAATTGAAAGACATACTTATCAACAGAGAGTGTAGATTTTTGAATTGCTTTTTCAACTGATTCATCTGTTTCAAATTGTAAATGCTCAGCTTTAGGAAAATCTTGAGGATAATTTATTTCTGCATTTTGTTTACTCTTTCTACAAAAAGTGTATTGATGATATTTATTAATAGTAATACTGATTAAACAACGTTTATTATATAATTTTTATACTTACATATAATTGATAACATGATCTTGTAAGACAGAAATAGGAAGAGCTTCACATGGTGTATGTTCATATTGCATACCAACAAATCCATCATATGATAAAATAAACTAAAAATAAAAAATGATTTATTATCTAATTGATAATTTAATATTAATATTTTGGTAGAAGTTGTTTACTTGAACAGTTTTATCATGCCACCTATTGGCTGCATTTGTGGAAGAACTATAGCCAGTCAAACTTTGAAGCCCTCTTACAGATTCATTATTTTTATTAATAAATGCTTCCCTTGGTAACTCCTTATCCAAACAAAGTACAAACAGGGCAGTTTCCAGGTCTTTTAAAATCTTGCTATTTGTACCAAGATCTAAAATTTGATTACAGTTAAAATAAGTTTATTTTAAGATTATTATGAAATTGTTAATTGAATATGAAATATATACTTTTCAATTTATTGTGATCATCAACCCATGTATCTCTGTCATTTCCTGTTAAAATTCCAACTGGTTTGGCAGGTGTGCGTGATCGCTCTGCAATATCTTTTATAGCTGCTGCAAGTTTCTCCTCATTTGTATTATTCAGTGGAAGTTTAAAGAACTAAAAGATGTTATTGCATTTATATGATTGTAATGATTTCAGACTAATCTTTTCTGATGTAATGATTCATTCTTACTCACATGATTGTTACTGATAATAATAATATGATTGGCATCATCAATATGAAGAAGTTTATCAATTCCTTTATCAGGTTGTCGATGGGTTCCCAAAATCAAAGCATAAGGTGTCATATCTAGTGGTATATCTCGTATCATTTCTTGTTTTATTTTACAGCTGGTAATTAAAAAAAATTTCTTTTATAAATTATTGAGAAAATCTATACAATAAATGTATACTAATATGCCAACAAAGATTTTTTCTCTTACGTTTTAACCATGTTATTATAACTGCATGCAGCACTAATAAGATATGCAGCACATCTATAGGCATCTTCATGAGAGGTGAATTTTTGAAGAGGTCCTACTGTCCCTGGACTAGAGTGTACAATCACAGGATATCTATAACCCAAATAAGCTGCTTGAAGCCACCAATCACTCATCTAGAAAAATTAGTAATAACAATATTTGTAATATTTAGAAATTTTATTTTAATAACAAATATTTTTATTAACAAATATTCACCCAATTTTCAGTCTTTTCATATCTCTCTTGTAATTGACGATAAAGTTCTCTACCTATGCTACCTTCTTTAATAAAGTCTTGAACAACTTTTTCAGTATTTTTATATTCTACATCATTTAAAAGTGGCTGCACTGATCTAAAAGCAAATGATTTGATTTCAAGTTAATTTATGAAAATATAAAACACTAGATTAAAGTTAATATAAAATACATGTATAATTTAAATCCTTTAACTTACTTTAAATATAACTGTGCTGTTTTTTCTAAATTAGGAACTGGCTGTTTTGGAAGTGGATGTTTGTTCAATTGAAGAGATGTTATGGTAGCCGATGGCTGGTTCTTAAATAAATTTTTTAAGCCTCCATAAGCCTAAAAAATAAAAGAAATATGTTAAAAATTAATATAAAAATATTTTAATTCAAGATATAACAAAATAAATTACCACTGGCTTATTTATAGAGGAAAGAGTCGTTAAAAATCTCTGCATGTTGTTCCCTTCTCTATGTATCAAGCTTGATCCAGACTCATTCCTGTAACAAAAACATTTAGAGGCGATTAAAGTTCAGTGCGCTTGTGCTGAGACCTCAATTACTACTGAACTATTGAATGTGAGCGACGCGGGACCGGCAATTGATACAATTTAAGTGAATTAGCAGTGATAAAACAATCTCATATGAGGGCTTTGGTCCATTTGGACCATATGGGATGCAGCATACTCTGTTTTATTTTTAATTTGTGAGCTCTTCACACTTGACATTTTGCCCTACAATCGAAAAATCCTGTGCCTAAAACCCTTTTTTTTTTTTTAAAGCACGGCGGTCTGCAGTTTGTTGTTCTACTAACGCACACTCACATAACAGTTATTTGTCGGACGTGTCAAATGCGCCACTGGATATTTTTTCAGGATTTTATCTTCAGAAGGAAAGTGGGAGTGGTTTGTCTCTCACTTTCTCTCTTTTATTATGCTCTCAGTAATTTTTGCAAACACAATTTTATGCCCTGAATAAATATTATTAAGTATCCACGGTTTAGTTCGAAAATCATAAACGTCTTTCATCGACGTGATTCGGAGCAAAACAAACGAAACAAAAACATAAAGACGACAAAAAATAAACCGAGAAATACGAAAATGAAGCAACAAGTGGATTCGAATCAAGTTTGCTGGGAATTGTTTTTTTTTATTATCTCTTCCTTTCTTTCACGTTTTAAGTGGGCTTCCAAGAAATCGGAGAAAGTTAGGAAAGGAATTGTAGTCGACTAGAAAAAAGTCGTACCTAATTAGTAATTCATAATATTAAAGCTTATTTATTTACCGATGTGATAGTAGTTCCGAATAGTCGTTAGGTGGCGCGAGTACAGTTGTAATCCTGAATTCTAGTGAATTTGCGTTTATTTACCAGCTTGTATTCCCCAGACAGAACCATTTAAATTAAATTATTATCAGTACTTGCAGAGTCGTTATTACGTAAACGATAAAATATTTTAATGATAATTCAAAAACCGTGATTTTCTAAAACAAGACTCGTAATCACTTCAAACCGTTTAGATATAAATAATCTTAGAAATAATATTTTTCACGGAAACTGTTGTAAAAGTAACAAAATTATTTTTAATATTTTACTACTTAAATTAATTTTATATGATAATAAAACGACTGGAAATGTATACAAGTACAAACAATCACAATATCAGTTATTCCTCATATAAAATTTATGTTCCATGTCCCAGTACTCAATTACCATATTTCTCAAAGTCTCCATTACAAAACTTCACAAATCATAAACATATCTTATTTTCTAGTCGAACTACCACTGCTACTCCAACAGCAGACGGCAACCGGGCATATCTATACGTATATACCTACCATTGGCCGTGGTTCAACCGAGTATATATCGCAGGCGCGGCAGCACTGCTCCGAAAAAATCCCCCAGACCTGCTCCGAAATCTCGTCGTCCTCGATTCCCAAGTTATATACATATATATACATATAATGTATACACTCCAGCTCATCGCGCATGCACGCACCATGAGAATGGTATATATATAGCGGGGAGGAGCATCGCGAAACTAGAGAGTAGGGGGTTGAAAAAAAATATGGCGACGGCTACAAGGGGAACCCGTGGAGAGGAGAGAGCGCGCGGAGAGAGATGCGATGGGCGTCGCGGTGCTGCTGCTGCTGCTGAAGGCCTGAAGGCGCGCGAGTGAGCCAGAGATAATATAGAAGAGAGAGGGAGAAACGACGAGAGCGACAGCGCAGCCAGCCAGTCAGTCAGTCGTGTTTTGATAAAGGCCGAGTGAGCAAGCGATCAGCGAGGCCGTGATCGTGTGTGCGTGTGTTATCTGCGTCGTGTCGTCGTGGTGCAGTGCGCGCCGATATATTGTCTCAGTATAAGTACTACAATTATATACACTGTAACAGTGTAATAACGGGACGCGTCGAAGCGCAAAATACAAGCAAAACTTTCGGAGTGAGAGTGTGTCTAGCGCGGAGGAGTCTTCCTTGGAGAGCGAGGGACGGTTGCAAATTATCTACATTGTATTTCCGTGAGTGCGCGCGCGCGCTCTATCTCCGCCTCTGTCCTTGTCTGACGTATATACGTACATAGGGTATAGTATATCCGTCTCACTCGCTCGTATTATACATATACGTATATATGTATAGAGAGTGAGAGAGAGGCAAGCATCGGTACGCCCGCGTTTTGCCTCCTTGTCTTCCCCCTGCATCCGTCATCGTCGTCGACGCACACAGCGTGTGTGCGCGCGCGCGTGTGTGCTACTGCTGCTGCTGCCTTGGTGGTGTTTTTCTCTTTCTCTCCTGCGCGAGAGAGAGCACAGCCGCGCGGGTTCCCTGGAAGAAAGAGCACTGCGCGTGCTGAATCACATCGCGCGCACGCATACATATACACGAGGGCGCCCCGTCACAATAGCGCACGCGGATAATCGTCGAGAGGAACGAGAAGAAGAAGGAGGCTGCTGCTGCTGCACGCACGAATAATCGTGCGCCGCGCATACGTATATACACGGACACGGGAGCAGCCGAGTCGGCGGCCAGTGGTATATAGTGGTGTTGGTGGTGGTGTTTGGAGGAGCATAGCATACATATATCACACGGAAACGCACACACAGGGCGGACACGTCAGAAATGGCCCGAGACTACGATCACTTGTTCAAGCTGCTCATCATCGGTGACAGCGGTAAATAGCTCTCTATATAGGATGTATATATGGCGATCGCCGTCGCGAGCCGAGTGTATGCATTCGTGCATATATACTTATATATACACAGTCGCGATACGGCAGCATCTCTCTGTCTGTGAGTGTGCGAGATTCGTGGCTACGCGCGCGCGCGCGCAGGGCGGTTTTCTCTTGCCACTGATCCACCCACCGCGAGGGCGTTTTTTTTCGTCTCTCTATCGCTCTCTGTTCCTCTCGCTGCGTGTTTGTCATTTCGGAGCACGAGATTGAACGATTGACAACAAAGTCGCATTCGAATGTATGACGATTGTTGTCAATCGGTTTCTTTGTGCCTTTGTCGGTTGAGTTTTCAGGAATTTTTCGTGCGGTGGCCGTGCGATGCGCCGATCCTGCCCTGTATACGGTATACGCGCACACATCTGCGAGAGTGTTGATAGTCCGTGTTTATGAGAGCAAAAAATGAGGACGCAAATCGTCGGTAGGCTTTTTTTTTCGTCGTTGCATATGGCCATGAACTCGCACGCTTAGCAGTTGCTGGGTTTTTTTTTTCTATTCTACTGTATACTATTGGCAAAGTTAATATTAACTTAATAGGTGCTGGAGTAAACTGCTGTTGAAATTCTTCAGCGATAACATTTTTGGAGTATGCATAGTTTGCATATTAAAGAGCCTTTGATTATTCAATGTAATTTCTTTGCAATCTTGATAATTGATGAGTAATTCTGGGCTGCATATAATTATGTAACTATTGCAAAATTAAAGTTATATTATTTTACATTTAATTAATATCAATGTGGGCTACAGTGAATTATGCTGCTTCATTAAATATATATATGTATATTAAATCTTATTTATCATAAATAATTAAGATATATAAAACCAGTTGAGGATTGAGATAATATCACTGATAACTCAAGCTAATTAAAACAGACTTCTAAAGGAAGAAGTTACAAATATCAAATTCCTATTTTACTTTATGCAGTATAACTGGACAAGTTCTGTTATTTTTCCCTTTACTGACGATTAGTAGAACAAAAGTTATTTTATGCATCAACAATATGAAGTTGCCTAAAAACTTTATTAAATAATGTAATTCTTATTTTATGTTTGTCATGACTATAGAGCAGTCAGATTTGTAGAAATGTGCTGATTCGCAATAGCTACTTGCTTGTAAGATACGTAATTACTGCAATTTTGTAGTGAAAGATACTAATGAGTCATCAAAAACTCGTTTTAGTAAAGAATGTTTTTGTATCTCAACATTAATACTTTTATTAATTTTATAACCAAGTTCAAAATGACTATAACCAATTCTCATATAATAGTATCAAATTATTTACTTTAAAATATATTAACTATTTATTTTAAATTAAAAATACAATGATGTAAAACATATCTATTTGTCACTTAAAAGTTTTAAATTTCTAAATTATTAATTCCTTGTCAGTAATAGTTTTTTACAGGAATAAAAGAGAATTCAATTTTTTCAAACAATTCTAACTAGATTGTATATAAATGATCTGCAATGTTTTTAATATTAGAAAGCAAACTAAAACTAGTAAAAAAAAAATAAAATTTTTAATAAATTTATTTGTATTGTATTGAGTACTTATTAGTTTATTTAAATAGCTAAAGACAAATTTTATGTGAAAAGATTAATAATTGAATAATATTGTTTTGATTTTGTAAAAATTGATCTTATTAAATAATGTAATCAAGAGTACAAGAAAAATAATAATTTCTTATTTATTTGTTACTAAAGGTGTTGGAAAAAGTTCACTGCTGTTGCGATTCGCAGACAATACATTTAATGGAAGTTACATAACGACGATAGGTGTGGATTTTAAAATCCGCACAGTTGATGTCGATGGAGAACGAGTCAAATTGCAAATCTGGGACACTGCTGGACAGGAGAGATTTCGGACAATAACTTCCACTTATTACAGAGGAACACACGGCGTTATAGTCGTATATGATGTAACAAGTGGAGATTCCTTTGCAAATGTCAAAAGATGGCTACATGAAATCGAACACAATTGTGATGTTGTAGTCAATAGGATTTTAGTAGGAAATAAAAATGATGCACCAAATCAGAAAGTTGTTTTGACAGAAGATGCGCAACGATTTGCCAATCAGATGGGAATTAAATTATTTGAGACTTCCGCTAAAGACAATACTAATGTTGAAGAAGTACGTATGTTACACTAAAGTAGCTTCAAATTCTTTGTTTTTATTTCTACTAATTTACTCTATAAAAACATTATAGTATAAATATATATAAACTATTTTGTATTAAAATTTATTGATAACAATTTTTTTTACAGATGTTTATGGCAATAACACGAGAGGTTCTACGAACGAAAAAAGAAAGTAAGGAGAGACAAGCGATAAAGACCAACGAAACAGTCAATCTAAGGAAAAGCACCAAACAGAATAGGAAAAAATGTTGTTAGCGACTTCGTTGCATATTAGATAGATTATAAAAATAATATTGTTTTCGTATAACAGTCAAGCAGAGTAAGACAGAGAGCGTGTGTTATTAATGGAGTGGACATGAAATGCCATAGACTCTTTGACGTTACCAAGACAACACCGTGAATTACCAATGATGCATTTCTTACTCACGTTACAATTTTTATCTATGTACCTTTATACCCAAAGGTAAATATGTAACAATGGCACATAGATTTTCAGAGAAAAAATGTTGTACCAAGATCCATTAATGAGATACTGACTTTCGATACGATATTATCAGTAGTAAGGAGATTGGTTGTTAAATGTTTACAGATATTCGAAAGAACAAAAAAATTATGTAAAAGACTCGCCTAAATGTTTTGAGACCTATACAAAATTCAAATTTATTGATACTTTACAATATGCGCTAGATGTAATTTATATTAAGTTGTGCTATTTGTAAAATGTTGTCGAGTGTTTTTTAATAAAAAAAATGAGCTGAGATTTACTATAAAGTATACCGCATGAAGACTTCTTCTTAAATACAACGATCAATTAAAAATAACAAAAAGTTGCACAAATTTTATTTATTTGTATGGTATTGCATCATGTTTATTTCTTAGCCAAATAATATAATGCCAATTAGTTAGAGGAGCAGCGTGTAAATACACAAACGCGCATAAACATTTTACAAATAGGGTGCTATTTATATTATCAGGAGGTCCAAATAGATATTAAAGTATTTTTTAAATGAGGTTCCTGAGATTCATCAACATCTTTGCTGCGACCAGTAACAAAAATAATTTCGATGTTTTTTGAGTACAAATTTTTATATGATTAGTGTCGACGAAGCAATGTAATTCTCGATTCCAGCATCCAAGTGCACACCTCCAAACTTCTACAAAAAAAGTTACAAAAAGTTTTAGAAAAGGCAAAAGAATACAAAAAAAATGCTTGTGAAATTTGTAAACGAAATACGTGTATACGTGTAGTGTTCGATAGCAGAATTGTAAGAATCGTTGTCTCAGTCCTTGAAAGCGGCAGGAGGCAGGCAGACAAGGTCGCACAATACGTAGGCCGTGTCCAACCATGACAGAAGCTGTCTGTGTTAATCTGTGATAATAGTTAAATTGCGTCTTCTGTGTAATAAATGCTACCCGCGTGAGCTGCATCTCGGCACAGAGAGCCGCGAGTAAAGGAACTTCAGAGGAGGAAGTCTTTTTCCGAGAATTCTTGATAGTGTTGTTCCCGATTAAGAAATATTTCATTGGATTCTATTACTGGAGGCAATTTACATTATGGTCTTTATTGCAGCATCTTATAAGGTTCATAAAATTTTCTAATGGTTTAATATCATGCGATTACTGCCAATCAAATATTTTAATTAATTTTTATTTATTAATATATTTTATTAAATAATAAAAACAAACAGCTTCTAAACAATGTCTACGTACAAATTAAATAATAGTGTTATTATTTGATTAATTTCCTTTAGCCATAATATAACAACTTGTAAATTTTAAATGCGTTCAAAATCGAAAAACTATAGGCATGAGATCTTTCATGAATACATATCAATTTATTTATCTATAATAAAGCAATAAAATATATATATATATATAAACTAAAATTACTTCATAGATTATAATATAATATATTACTGCTTTCGGCTGATTAACATTATTTTCAATGGAATTGAAAATCTCTTGAAGTATTCTGTTTGAAAAAGAAATACTCAAAGACATTAAAGTAATTATTTCAAATAAAGCATTGCAAGAGTTTTTGGATATGTTCTCCTCTGGAGTAGTGTTATTTCTATCTCTATAACAACGTCTCTGCTGTTGCTTTTAACTTTATATATATATATTATATATATATAAAATTGACACCTTCGAAGACTATTATTAAAAAGCCGTGCTCCTAAACAATGTACATAAATCATGAAAAATCATTGCATAGCAGCAACATAAAGTATTTCCATAGGCATACTCTTAATAATCTCATTTATTAAAAAAATATCATTGAAATAATTCGTTTTATATATTAAGATTAATTATTGTATATTTACTTTTTTAAACATCGTAATTAACCTATGTATGCTCTATTTGCACAATACAAAGAAAATAAGACAAGACTTTTATTGGTGTGTTTAAATTTTATTCTATCATAGCACCAGATTTGCGGAGATTTATTTTCCTTTTCTCGCCTAAAAACAGCCGACTTAAATGCAAAAGTTCCTTATAGTCGTCTCTTGGTAACTGGTTTGTCAAATAAAATCCATAAAATCTACAATTTCTGATTTTTTATCCAATAAAAATGGTTCCAAGTTTTCAAACCAATCATTAATTTCTGCTGTCTTAATAGCATTCCAGTCATTCTTGAATCTTTTGAAAATTGGTACCTCTAGTCCATTCATAGCTGGAAAATACACAAGAAAAACTCCTTTTAAAATAAGCTCAAACATACAGTGTCGAGAAGCTAATAGTATATATAATAAATCTTTTTTCAGCAAGTTTTCTAATAAAACAGCTGCACCACCATTGTGACCGAAATTTGAATTTGTAGTGTCACAACATACAGCTTGAAAAATTTCAGTACATCCCCATTCTAATAGTGCATTATGAGTTGAATAAGCTATTGATTTACCTTTTTAATTTTCTAAAGCTGGCACACCAATTAATTTTATAATTGAACCACTACTCAACATAGAATAGGCAAGGGATCAAGTTGTTTACAAGCTACAGAGTCATGAATTAGTTCCCCATCCCAATGTACTACAGCATGAGTGGAAATTGACTTTGTATAATAATGTTTTAATTTTGTCAGCTGATTTTTTTCGTATGTCGTTGAACGATGATTTATTGAGAATAAGAGTAGCTGGATTTTGCCCCAATGACTAAGCAGTGGCAGCTATTATACGTACTGACTAGGAGAGGGTCAGGGGTTCGGACCTCGGATTCGGCTGAAACTGTAGGATATGTTTTTGGATATAGAAATATGAAAAAAGCGGCAATATTAGACCCTAACGCTAAAAAAAAAAACAAAGTTCTGGGCACTTTTAGCTTATTTATTTTGAAGAAAGTCTTAAAAAAACCTCTTCTTAAAACGGCAACTGTTTAATTTTGGAAAGTCTAAAATATCATTTGAGGAAGAGCAAATAAAACTAGAGAATACGAGCTTTCATTTGCTTTTTTAAGGATTAAAAAATGTTGATTCCTTCCAAAGTTATGAACGTGGGAAATTGAGCGTCAAAAGTGCATCGAAATTCGCAGACAGTCCAACAGTGAATTTTGGCGATTAAACAACGTAGTATTTTCGATGCTCAATTTCAAATGTGCTTAGAGATGACTAGTGAAATAAAATTTCAATAATAAATTGATTTTTCTTTTATGGAAGTGTCGGATTTGACACTCGCAAAAAAGAAGTTTTGGTTCGAAAAATCGATCGACGTTCAATAGTTTTATTTTCCTACGAACGAAGTCGAAAATTACTTCAAACTTTGGTGTGGTGGAGTTGCCCGCATGAGAGTTGGAACCCATCGCGGATTATTTATATGTCCATCAGTCCATGATATAGCAGGTGTTTACCTCCCAGACGGAAATAAAACGTTGCAAATAATTATTAATAACAACCCTGATGGAAATAAAAATTGTACGTTTATTTTAAATTTAAGTATGTCGAGGTACGTTGCCGCACGTTTCCGTACGATCCCGTACATTATTGTTAAAATTGGAACATTTTTTACAGAAATCGTACAGAATCGTACGGACTTGTGCGAAAAGCTACAAAATTGTACACTTGCTAGAAAAATTATTTTTATCAATAAAAAAATTTGATTCAGTTTATAACTGTTAATAACGGTTTATAAAGGATTTGAGACTATGTATAGTAACAGTTTACAAAAGTTATTAACAGTTTTTTTTGTTATGAATAGCTAAAAAAAGTTTATAACAGTTATAAACTTTATAGTTTTAAATAGTTTTGAATGAATTTAAACTTTAAAATCATTCTAAAATTCTTATTATATGAAATCATTATTAATTATAAGTTTAAAATAATTATTTACAATTATTAAAAATTGTTAATAGTTATTAATAGTTATTTACTTTTTTTACTGAACAAATATTCAAATTTTTCGGCAATCCAAAAAACTTAAAAAAAATAAACAACTATTTATAATAGTTTTAGATTTTTATAAAAGTCTCAAATCCTGACTTTATAATCTGCTAATATCAGTTATAAACTTTTTTTTAACTTTTATTATAGATCATTTCCGCCTGAGCTGTACTAATTAAACCTGGTGCGCCCATGCACCTTCCACCGAGAATCAGTATGGAAGTTTATATAATTTTTCCTCACACCGGGCCGAAAGTACCGATCCCGCCCGGCGTTTCGGCATTTTCGGCCTCGGTGTGAGGCAAAAATAGTATACGATCCACGGGAGTAAAATTGGCCAGTCCACATCTCGTGTTTGCCACCCTCGCCTTCGGCTCTATGGGCTCTCCAAGTTTTTTCCTCCCATGGTGCGTAATATACTATTTTTGAATAATTGATAAGAACATTGATTGATAAAAGGCATCGACAAAAATAGGATATAAATAGAACAATTATACCTAGATAAGCTTCTCCATTCATAATTGGAATGCATAGCATAGCACAGCGCAAAATGCACAGTACAGTTAAAATAAGAGTACTTAAAAAATGATTTCGCCTGAAGTTGATCTTGATACCCATTTTACAGATAAAAAAGGAAAATCCACTTCTTATCTACTAATATACAGATTCCTAAAACTTCTATTCGATCTAAACTATCCAAAGTGAAATTGGGGCCTGACTGCCTGACATCAGGTGCCATATACCACGCCTGAATGGTGGCAACTCGGTGTTTCAAAACTTTATAGGAACCCATGCACGGCCAATAAAACGAAAGAAGAAGATTAGGTGCCATTTTTTATGAGGGAGTGTACGCGTACGCCATCTACCTCTTGCACATAGGACGCGTCACGCGTGGTATAGTAGAGTGTACAATCAGTACAGTAGTACGAGCTCGTAACGAGCCATACGTGCATCGTGTATTCGTGTCCTGCGTCGCCGCGTCGGTCTAGTTTCTAGAGTTTTCCTTTTCAGTAGTGTAGTGATGCTTCGGCGTTTGGCAGGACATTGACCATCGAGCGTCGACGTGAGAGAGAAAAAAATAGACTCAGAAAAGTCGCGGAGCTTTTCATAACGTTAGTTTAAATGCACAGTTGCTAAGAGACAAAAAGACTTGGAAAGTTTGCTTCATTGTTTTCGACTACCTATGCCTTTCGGAGTACATTGAAGGGAATCGAAAAGAAGAACAAAAATATTTGTATAAAAAAGTATATTTTCTGTAGTTTTTACAGAAGTAATTGATATATTAGTTCACAATGAATGCTCACTCGCCGTCGGTTGATTTAAGTTCTTACAGAGATCAGCATTTTAAGGTAAGTGTAGTGTACACGACGAAACTAACCTATAACTTGAAAGAATTCGGTCGCGCAAAAATTATTTTTATTTCTGATTCGCAATGTTTTATCTTTAGAAGTTTGGAAATGTTTAATTAATTCATGTTTTCTGTAATACGTTAGGGTTCCCGTGCCGAGCAAGACAGGCTCCTCAGAAATTCTTGTACTTTATATGTGGGAAATCTGGCATTTTTCACAACAGAAGAACAAATATATGAATTGTTCTCAAAATGTGGAGATATCAAGAGAATTATAATGGGGCTTGATAAGTTTAAGAAGACTCCATGCGGCTTTTGTTTCATGGAATACTATACCAGGCCAGATGCTGAAAACTGTATGCGATATGTAAATGGTACCCGTCTTGACGATAGAATAATAAGAACCGATTGGGATGCTGGTTTTGTGGAAGGAAGACAATATGGTCGTGGCAAGACTGGAGGACAAGTAAATAAATTGATATATCTACAATAAGTTAATTATAAAATTTTTCATCAAATGGATTATACATATTTCTTTTTTTATGGCAATCAATAGCACAATGACATTCTGAGTTGTATAGAATGGAACTGATATTTAGAAGTCTAATTTTATTTTTGTTTCTTTTTTTAGAATTAACATTTATTTAAGTGAATGGTATAGCTGTAGGCTAAACAAACATATTTTAGTAAAAGTACTTTTTTGCAAAACAACAAAATACAATGTCTACACTTTGTTTATAAATTAATTATTGTTAAAATTTATGAAAAAATTTTAAATAACAGAAATATGTATACATGTATTTGAAAAGTTTTTTAAACCTTTGAAGATTGGAAAATGACATTTCCTACATTAATACGTATATTGTAGCTTTGGTGTTTCTTAATAATTTTGATTTTCTGACTATTTAGTCATTTGATAATAATATTTTTTTTATTTGTTCTATCAAAAAATAATATTTTACTGATATAATTTCATCTTTCTAATAAAATAGTATATTGTAAATGTACTTTTATACTGTGGGTAAACTAAATAAATAAAAAATGTTTTAGGTACGAGATGAGTACCGAGCAGACTTTGACAGTGGAAGAGGAGGATATGGCAAAATTCTTCAACAAAAAGTGGGTGCAGTTGGTGAAGCAAGTTTTTAAGTATCATGTATATGAACCATATACATGATTAGATTTAAGTGTAGAATCTTATGAGAATTAAGAATGAACTCAAAAGTGACCACCAAACACTAAAAATGGACAAAGGGGGGAGGGGGGGGGGGTGTAAAAACTTAATATTGAAGTATTAGAAAATTTTCTTTTAATTTTATAAAAGGAGAGCATGATACTAGTTAAACTAAATCAATCTACAGAAATCTTTCATAATTCTAAATAATTATATTTAAGTTGTATATTATTTTAAACTATTACATTAATTTTGTGTCGATAAATGTTTCATAATGTTCTTTATAAATTGAACTGTCGTAACGTGATTGCATTCAGTTTTAGATAAAATTGAAATCAAAAGTATACTGTACAAACTTGCAAATACAATTTTTGAAAATAATAAAATTTTCAAAAGTATTAAGTTAAGTACTTTGTTCTTTTGTTTTTTACCCCTCTTTTATATTGTTGGGAAATAAAATTAACGTTTTTTAAATAATAAAATATAAAGAGAGATAAATAAATATAAAATCAAAGTTTAAATAAGTGCTAATCAATAAAGAAAGGACATTTTATACTTAAAACTCGCGTCTTAACTTTACTTAAATGTCCGTCTTAATATCATCGTAAATTAAAACAATTATATTCAAATCTACACAGTACAATAAAAATTACACATTTGATTTACTAAAAGTATAATTATCGTGACATGCTTACAAACGACACTAAAAAATATCAAAACTTACGTTTTAATACAAAAGTTTGAATATCGTTTAATAGGTACTTGAAAAATCACCTAAAGACGAAATACGAAAGCGCTTCGGCATTAGGCGACTCGATCGTATAAAAAAAAAATACATATAATATTTCTGTTGCGTTTCATCACAAACGCAAGAAATCTCTAATGAACTTTTCTCGTTTTCTTTTTGTAGGTATCCTTTGACGATTAAACACGAAATCGCGAAATTTCGATTGCATCAAAGTCGCCGACGCGAACGACGTGAATCACAAATATATTTACAACACGTGTGCACGAAAAACATAAAAGAAAAAAAACAACAGAAAAAACATTACTCGCATATTCGTACCAACACGCGCACTTATAGTGATTTCGGTCGTTTGTCAGCGCGGCGATGGCGATGGCGACGACGACGACGGCGGTGACAGCGGCACGTGGACATAATGTATACAGAGATACAACATTGCTGAGAGGAAAAAAGTCTTTGGCGTGCTCGATATATTCGATGACATATATATGTATATGAAGGAGAGGAGAGTGTGCGTGCGAGTGCGCCTGTCTGTAGATGTGTGAGGTCTTGAGATGTATAGGCATTCACATCATGCAGCACAGCTTTCGGTTGGACGGCCGCTTGAGAACGGCACGCACGGCCTCGGTGAAGACCTCGTCCAGGCCCTCTTGCATCTTGGCCGAGCACTCGAGGTACTTGTACGCCCGGATCTTCTTCTTTAGCTTCTTGCACTCGCGCAGCGTAATGATGTCGTTGCTCTCGGTTCTGAGATCGCCTTTTGTACCTGCGGAGAGAAAAAGCCAATGAGTGATTTTATTTTTGTTCTTCTTTTTTGGGAGACAGTCTACTAACGATTATACCCGAGCTTTGAGTTGGCTTTTGCTTTATTACTATAGCCGATGATTTCTCGGTTAGTTTGAACTCGGAAGCAGAGCCAAATACAGTGATTATTTTTTATTGTACAGCAAAAGTAATTGTTTTAACATATGATCTTCCATATATTTGATGAATACGTATGTTTTCAACTGAACAGTTACAAGCGAGAAATCACTACTCTATTGTCGGGTTTATCGTGTATTATAGAAATCAAATTATATAATAATATATATTTCGCAGATTTCAGAGTTTGACAATTTATTTATTAATCCCAATAATGTATTTGTAAGCGAAATTTTTAATAATAATTACAAATCATCTTACCAATAAGTATAATTGGAATATTTGGACAGTGAACTTTGAGTTCTGGATACCATTTGCTGGCCACATTCTCGTAAGAGCTTCGTGCGTTTATAGAGAAACACAGCAGAAAACAGTCAGTCTGAAAAATCAAAATTATTACTTAGTTATTCGGATTTTGATAATATTCATACCATACATCAGTTAGTATAACAATTCTTAGCCGAACTTTCCAAATATTAAATATTCGAGATACCTTTAATTTAATTAAGAGAAACTTTGTAATAGCCTCAAGAGAAAAAAAAATAGTACTCTCTAAATTCTGATTAATCACATTTAAAAAATATTTCAAATTGGACGAAAGTTCTATAATTAGCTATTTGAAACCATATAAAATTCGTCAACATATCCCATCAATGAATTTTCGAAAAATTAACAGCCTTTCCAGCTCAGTCTCTTCAACCATTTGTACATATCCCCACGCATATCCCATACATTAAATCACCACTCACATTCGGATAAGACAGAGGCCTCAGTCTCTCGTAATCTTCCTGGCCTGCGGTGTCCCATAAAGTGACATTGTACTCGTGCCCGTCGACTTCGATCGTCTTCGGATAGTTCTCAAAGCTGCGAAAACAACAAGTATATTACAAACGCATTACGTATATATCTCTCGACGATTAATTAACAAAGCCAATAGGCGGAGCGGCGCATGTGTAACAGGCGCCTCGGACGTATATTGGCCTTCAAGGATGCGATAGATCAAAATTAACGCACGTGCGGCGTTATCGCGAGCGAGAACGTGCGTGTATACGGCGTTCGACTATTTTTAACGGCTTTCGTCGTGCCAAGCGCGTTACTTATTAGTTGCGGGAAAATTCGTGGCGAAGGTTTCGATGTGTGCTGGATAACGGCGGTTAAAAAAAGACGTTGCGCTTGATGCGCTGACGTATAAATTAAACGTACAATTTATCTATTTTAACGCGAAATATTTTAAATTAAGTTAAAAAAAAAGAAAAAAATTATTCAACTTTACGTGCAAAAGTAATTTATGATGATGAATCGGAAAACGTTTCTTCGTACACCTCCGATTGTCTACAAATCCTATCATTATATGAACGTTTTAACAATTATATTCTCTGTTAATAAACTTTAATTGACAGCATGACAATCTATCCACATATATCACGCAAATCACTTGATTATAACTGCAAACTAAAAAGTCAAGCGTGAATTATTCCTCCAAGTTTATTATCCTTCCTATGTATGCACGCGTAAACACCGATTCTCAGAACAATGAAAAATCTCAATCGCCTTAACTAACTATTTTACGACTATACCATCCGAATAAAAAAAAACCAACTACATACACAAACTCATTACTCCGCGAGCTTTACGAATTCACATATCGACCGGCAATTAATATAAAATTGGTTTTATTCGAACTCGGAAGGCCCGGATGTCGCCAGCCCGGCTGAATGCTAATCGTATATATGTATGTATACGAAAAATTAATAAAACTTACACGGTGGGGATGTATTCCATGGGAAACTTTTTTTCTGTGTACGTGATGAGCATGCAGGTCTTGCCGACCATGCCGTCGCCCACTGCCGTGATTTTTATTGGCCTCAAACGCGACATCGCGTTCTGTTTATCTGAAACACACAAAAGTATAATTAATACGTTAGAGATTGCGCGCGATTAATAAATCGTTTGTGAGCGAATGTCTTTTTGATTGGAAATTTTCTACTCTCTAAAGTTGAATTAGTGAAAAAACCACTATATATTAGTTAAAATTGCTCCACCGTAGAATTAGTGAATATTCAGTATTTGAAATATTAAAATTTCGCTATTTGAAATAGGGAAATTTCTACGGTGGAGCAATTTTAACTAATATATAGTGGTTTTTTCAGTATCCAGGTCGGGCGCTCTGTTTTTAGTTCAGTTATAATAACTGAAAATGGCCAATTCAATAGTGCGAATCTTTTTTTCAAAGCACATAAGTATAAGTTTTCCCTCTATTAACAATAACAAATATTTAACGAATAGATATATGAAAATAAACAATATCTCGGTTGATTACTTATAGTACTATAATGTTCGTAGGTAAACTCGTATAGGAAACTTCGATCTAGCTTATTCATATACTTTCATTAAAATCCCTCGTCGCTCGCGCCAACTATTTCCATATATCTCAGCGAAGCCTTCCCACGAAATTCAAATCGCCCCGCCTCATATGAAAATTCCACATTACAGCCGCACGCACGCGCGATATATATCAACTGCATTAATCCCACCGTTTCCAAACTGAATTATAAAACTCTCCTATAAGTATGTAGGAGTCTGCGCGCGGCTCCTCGTCGTTGTGCATTCCCGCGCGCGCTCCTCATTTTCATTCCGAATCATTCATCTGTTGACCCGAATCGACACTGCTACTTACATTATATATATAGCTATGAGCGCACGCACGCGCGCACGTTTGCAGGATATTTCCGTCTATTATCCATTTGATTTTCATTCGCGCCTGCAGACGTAGCGTCGCCGACGACGAAAATTGACGAAACACTTCCTGGATTGTTATACTATATATATACTGTATAATACGAGTTATGAATGGTGTAAGATGATGTTGGGGATCGGCGTGGTATTTGTATTGGCAAGAAATCAAATATGATT